>JAVTVY010034179.1:0-14055 GCA_036873755.1 Hanleya hanleyi
ATAAGATAAAATCGTATAGGATCCTATAAGATTCTGGCCCAAAATCCTATAAGATTTTTTAATAGAATCCTATAAGATTAGAATCCTATAAGATTAAAATCCTATAAGATTGAAATCTTATAGGATTTTTAATAGGATCCTATACGATATTTTTTAATAGGATCCTATAAGATTAAAATCATATAAGATTGAAATCCTATAGGATTTTTTAATAGAATAAAAAACTTACAGGATTTTTTTAGTAGGATCCTATAGAATTTAGTTATGGAATGGATTCTGAGAAATCTACAGGATATAAAGTTTATATAAGAATATTTGGATGACTGATATAGGTCATCTTTTATAGTAACTCCACGAAATACAAAATACCCCTGTACTGTAAAATAGTAAATACATCAGAAAATGATTTAGCTTAAACATTGCTTGTTTTGGATGTACCACAGATATGTTAAAGATAATCTGGTAAATAACTAACGCATAGAAAAAAGAAGAACAAACAAATACATATAATAAATATTTTCTTTATTATGTACATGTGCACTTGAGATATAAACGGAGGAACATATGAGGGCATCATAATCTCTCCATCAGTTTTCTGTATAATTTCTGCTCGCCATTGAGTTTCGACTTCTCAGCCTTCTCGGAACTGGGAAGTCTGTAAGAGAATGAAATAATTTGCAGTTAGCCACTGAATATCAATATATTTAATCACAACATTTCAAACAGAAAACAAATAATATTCTATGCTGAAAACTCAATCAACATGGAACAATCATATTTTAGAAACAATAATGTGTTGTAGATCACTGGATCATAAATATCTGACCAGAAATAAATGTGGTGATGACATGTCATTGCAGGCTATCGAAAAAAGAGGCATCAACTTTGTAAGGTATCATTCGGGGAAACCAAGATGAACAAAAGGAAAGTTGATATGATTTTTTTTTCATTTTTGACTCAGAACAAGATACACGAGTTATCCAGGATTGATATTAAAGTGTACGAGAGTTCATTAATCAACGGATGGACATACGGACAAACAAAAGACAACTCAAACTTAAATACAGCATTCTGGAGGTAGTAGGCATTAGACTTACAGCTGGAATGGCATGCCGATCAGGTGTCCCAAGTGACCGTGGTTGCGAAATGTCATTGCCAGTATCATCATCGCCATCGTCATCATGGTCATCAATTACGCCATTGACAAATTTAGCCTATGATGAAATATAAATAGAACATATAATCAACTTGGCAAGTGATGAATTTAAAAATCCATGAATGGGGCTAGAGTGAAAATGTCAACACAATGATCAGTACTAGAGTGTCAATTTTATTTCTTAGCAATTAGAATACTTCAAAAATTCAATCCAAATTATTTTTCTAATTAATGAAGTTTAACTTTAATTAACTGTCACATAAATTAGCCACATTCTTAGTCAGTTAATACCTTTGTATGATTGGTCTGTCCCAGGATGTAATCCAACCTTTGCTGGAACCCACCCGTCTGGATTATAGACTTCTTTGCCTGTTGCCAAAAATACATGCATATAATTAAAACCCGAGCAATTGTATATATGGTTCCGTATGATATGCATTCCAGTTCTTCTTTCTTTTAATACACTCAGAAAAATTGAACAGGTTGATCACCATCAAGATAAAGAATGGAATACATCTGTACGATTTACAAATGATTGATGAAGATGTCTGTTATCCTTTCGTTAGTACTCTGATATACAACAAGGGAGATAAACAGGTTGTGTGGCATTCTAACCAATATCAACAATGAAGATATCAAGCATACCTTTAGGTGTGCTTAGTAACGTTTCCGTCAGTCGAGTGGCTGCTTGAAGCGAGTTCCCTGCGCTTCTTTGTAGCCGCTGCATGCTGGAATATGGAAGTATACGATGTAAGAAATCATCAGAATTGAAGTGAAACAATCATGTGAAACCATGATTTCCTATCAACGAAATAGTATACTGTATATAGTTCAAACTTTTTCACCAGTCTGGCATTAATATTGACAAACAAAATATCCCAAAGTTATATATAACTGACGATTATAAAGCATCCAAATATTACATATACATATATATATGGAATATTTTCATAATAGATACGGTATATTTTTTTAATTTATCTTCGTTAATTTCTGGTTCAACTAAATCTCCATATAGGTTTTCAAATAACAAAAGAATCCTTATTAACTACAAATTATATTCTCAGTATTTCTTTTCAAATGAAAACTAAAACATACAATTTAACTTATATGAAAATATCTACACTTCGATATATTGATACCTTTCAGCCAAAGATATTATCATTATCCAAATTAGAGATAGTATCTCAATATCGCGTGGATCTACAAAGGTTAGCTATCAAGACTAATATGAACAATATTAACCACAGGCGAATCATTCTCTTTTTCTCCATCATCTGATGTCTCCAGCCGCCGCGTTCTTTTTCGCTTTCCGCTGCCTAACTGTGATGACGGGGTTATGATCAGTGGTTCCTTTCGCATGTGTTTCTCGCATAACTTCCTCAACTGTAGTGGGTCATCTGTAAAAGCAAGGAAAAATAAAATTAGAAATGGGCAAATAGCTATGTGTTTACAGTTCGACAAATTCAAAAGCATTAAAAATATATATCATTCCAGTACTGAATAATTGACTTCAGGATATAACGTGGTTTTATCAGTCAATGCAAAAAGTAGTTTGGTTGAAAAAGTCACTTACATATTAGCACATGGATAAATGGGTATGGATTAACACTGTTAATGATGATTTGCATTGAAATATCATAGAAATGTGATGTTATTGTTATTGGTGTGCCCTCTGCAAAAACCAAACATGTGCCAGTTGTATTGGTCATGAAATATTGCCTGATGCTATTTCCTCTTTGGCGAAGAAGTAATTCAACAATAGACCCTGCATGATTTCCATGATCACATGTCTGCTCCGAGTCGATGAAATGTGCGCCTCGAACATGTCCGATTGGTTGCGTGAAATGTTCTCATTTTCAAGATGTGGGTACAGATGTACAATTGAATTATGCAGCAATCCTTAGCCTTGGTCAAGAATAGTGCAATAAATAGACAATTAAAATATAGCCTGTTATCATGGTTATGGTGATAGGAAATCTAATCATAATTTATCCTGCTTTTCCTTGTCACATTTTTATCATAGCAAATATCGGTTATGCCAACAGTGTATTTGTTATCAATTTATTTTAATAAATATTCCTTTGCGATTTCATCAGAACTATGGTATGGAAATATTCTCAAATCTTCTGGAAATATAAGCAGGAAACGATAAACATTTCAAAACAACAAGTGAGGATGTCAACTGATTTATTGAGCACTAACATCTCCCCCCCCCCCAACTTCCTAGCAAGTTAAATCCTAGTGTTTTACATGAACAGGAAATACACAAGCAGTGATGTGATATAACCTATATATATCTCACCCTCCGGGGTATTTCCTCCAGTTGTGCATGGCCAATCTTCACATGAAGTCCCCAAGCCTGGGCTTTTCCAGTTGACAATGCAACAATGGCAATTCACACTGCCTTAAGTTGAGGACTGGGTAGATCTGAAAGGAATTTTGAGACAGATCGAGTTATGGATATTTCTTTGTGAATTCCAGGCTAAATGAGTCATTAATTTTGACTGCAAATATAAGGTGAAGTGCTGCAGTAGTTACTGAGAAGAATATCAATTGTTTAATATGCCAAGTATATGAAGAGAAACTTGTTGATAGTTAAAGCTCGTAGAGGGTCCACATTACAACATTCTGAGTTTAACTAGAAATTAGAATTGTTTTGCCAATTAAGTTATAAGATTATAATTATATTTATAACTTACTTACCATCACTACATGTAGCTTGACTCATCACCATCTGCAATATAGTTCTTTAAACCTCAATAGTTCCAGCTCAACATGAACAAATCAACTTCCTTTTTGCACTCTATCCTCCATTTCCTGCTGTTGTTGTTCTCATGACAGCATGGTGGCGCCACCAGTGGCCAATTAAAATATACCGGTACAGGGGAGATAAATCTCCTCAAATTGTTGAATTAATGCCAGCAAGTCAATTGCTAATGTAATAGACTACCAGGAAAATAGAATAATATTATCTGTATATAATTGGTGACAATGAAGAGGGTAGAGTATTCATTAATGGACATTTTTTTCTTGAAAATCATGTTAGAACTTGTGTATTCATCTAAAATTATTTTCTTCATTATGTCCGATTTTATCATAAAATCTTTGGATTGGACTGATTATTAATTAATTATTTATTAAACTTATTAATTTTATTATAAAATCTAAATTCAACAAGATTTCTTACACAAATATGATACTATTTTGATAACACTATGTAGAGATTGATATTATTGATATCTTTATTTTATTCGAATGAGAACCCATATGACACTAATATGATCTCTGAAGTCTTACGTAAAGTTTGTGTATTTTTTAATTCAAGATGTTGTTGTTGGTATTCATTGAAGAATTCATCGCATTTTGTCGCTGTATCCAAACACCAAAATAGTTATATTGATAACTTGTATCATCGTTTAGATAACATATTGAAAAACAAATGTAATACTTTGAAGGTAAACTATTATCAGATAGATTTTTTTTTAATTTTCAAGAACAATTTTCTTACTTGAGTGAAATAGATGAGGTTCTCCATATGATTGATTCAGTGGAGAGAGGTACAATTTTGGTATATATCATGATAATATGCATGCCATTTTCGAAAGAGAAAGTGCTAGCCATATCTTCAACTGGAGATCCAATGTTGTGGATATTCTGTAAAACTGTCTTGTAAAAATACTTTCCGAAAGCAAACTGATTTATTGGTGTTTTATCATCATGTACATGTATGCGTGTTGTTGATCAACTCGTACGTTCGTTAATGTAATGAGCTGTTACCAGTGTAGCTTCATATATATATAATTACCGTACAGTACCACATTTAAGATCGTTATTGAATATACTAAACTGAAAACAATCAGTGGATAATTTTAGAATTCGATGTCTCATCAACTTGTGTATACCACACCGCCGGTTCTGGTACACCAGCGAACAATTTCACTTCAAAACCAAATGCAACTCGGCAATTCACGGATCTGTCCTGATTAAGCAAAAATGCATTTTAGATATATTTGTCTTGACTGAAGACCGCATAAACATCACTCTAAAAACGTTAAATTAGTTTTTCCCAAGAAGAGTGGAAATTGATCCCACTCAAGTTGAATGAAGTCCAGTATCAAGTTGGGTGGATTTTGCTCAAGTCAATAAATCGCTGAAGTGGTGGGCAAAATATGTTTGGGTGAAAATACATTCAATTACTTCATTCAATTAACTTGTGTGAAATAATCTCTGAAATACTTGAGCGGGATCAATTTCCACTCTTCTTAATATCATTAATACAATTGATCCTATGGAGTGTCATATTAAATCCAATAGGATTTTTATATTTCTATCCTATTAAATCGAATAGGATTTTTTTTTCAGAATCTTATAGGATTTTTTTAGAATCTTATAAGACTTTTCAGAATCTTATAGGATTTTTTTTAATCTTATAGGATTTCTTAGAATCTTATAAGATTTTCTCAGAATCTTATAAGATTTTTCAGAATCTTATAGGATTTTTTAGAATCTTATAAGATATCTCAGAATCTTATAGGATTTTTCAGAATCTTATAGGATCCTATAAGATTTTTTTGTAAGGATACATCTGTAAATCTATTTGATTTCGTTATGTATGTTTGGACTATTTGGAGGATTTTTCTGTTCATTTCGAATTCTAAGTCAATAGAGCCACGGAGCAAAATATTTGTTAAATATTCGGGACAATCGTCTGTTAAGATTGAATGGTGAACTCCTGGACAGAGTATACTGGTAATGGATGTGAGCATCTGCCTTCTTTGAGTGGCAAATAGGGGGCAGAACAAGAGATAATGACACGGATCTTCCTTACGATAAGCACATCGAGGACATACGGGTTCAGGGAGTATGTGATATCTATACAGTTGGTTACTAAGGGAACTAAGTCCCATTCTCATTCTACATAGCAAAATTGACCCATAACCATTAAATGAATTGTACAATTTGGTAAGGAAAGTGGACTTGTTAGAGGAGAGTTTCGACTTGAAAAGAGACAGTGACGTTGCGTGTCGAAGATCTTTATGTAGGAAATTCCAATCCTTCGTAGTTTGCGGGAAAAACGAGTTTTGAAATATGGTCAAACGGCATTTGAATAAGCGATACTGGTCAGAATTTCGTAGGTTATAATTTCGTCGTATGTTAACAGATACTTGTGCTGAGCATATACGTTGAAGATATCGAGGTGAGAGACCATTTACTATTATGAAGAATGTTATTAAACGGTGATTTTTTCTTCGAAGATGAAGACTCTCCCAGTTTAATTCGTCCAGAAGTGATTCGTACGATGTGCGGCGAAGGGCACCAGTGCAGACTGTAGCAGCATATTTTTGTATTTTCTCAAGAGACTGGGATTCCACTGCAGTACAACTATCGAACACAACGTCACCGTAATCTAGCAATGGGCGAACAGTACTTTTGTATAGACACTCGAGACATTTTCTTCCAAGTATTGTACTTACTCTAGACATGACAGATAGCTTTTTCTTAGATTTAATGCAAATACTGTTGATATGCTCGTCCCATTTCATATTTTCTTGGAGAACTATTCCTAAATGTTTGTGTGAACTGACTCTTTTTATTTCAACATTATTTAGATATAGTTTAGGAATACGATATTAAGTTTCAGAGATATATACAAAAATACTGTTTTAATTGCATTAAATGTCACGAGCCATTGAGCTGCCCATTGTGCTAGCTTTTCCAGATCACGATTTATTTTTACTTCAGCAATTTGTACAGTTGTTACAGGTTCCAGAATAGATGTATCGTCAGCGAACAGGTTCATATTGGAATTGATATCATCTTTTATATCGTTGACGTAAATAAGGAACAACAATGGTCCAAGTACTGAGCCCTGGGGAACACCGGCACTGATATATTTAATGTTAGAATGTACTCCATTATATACAACTTTTATTGTTCTATTAGTTAAATAACTTTTTATCCATGCATACAAGGGGCCACAAATACCTAATTTTCTTAATTTATATAACAGACCTTCATGCCAAACCTTGTCAAAAGCTTTACTCACATCTAAATCACTGCACACACATCTTGCCCCTTATCCATGCATTCATAAAAATGTTGTGGACAATTTTTAAATCATTTGATTGATAGTAGTCACCGGGCTTGAAACCGGAATTCTGTTCTATTAACAAGTTATTAGATTTGCAGTATTCATAAATTCGTTTAAAAACAATTTTCTCGAGAACCTTTGCGAGGGACGGTTGTAAAGAAATAGGTCTATAATTAGATGGATCGTGACGATCACCTTTCTTGTTCGCAGGGCATACACGTGAAAGTTTCCATGCTGCAGGGAATATTCCAGATGATAGTGATAAATTAAAGCATTTAGTGAGAGCAGGAGATATACTTGCAGCAGTGTTTTTTAAAACGAAGTTACTTATGTTATCATCGCCACTGGATTTGTTAACTTTCAAGGATTTCAATAGTGACGTAATTTCATTGCTATTGGTCTCGATGTGGTCAAGTCGCTGGTCTGTGACATATTCAAAGGAAGGGAGTGTAGGTATAGCTGTTGATGGAGATAGGGAGGACTGGGAACTAAAGAACTCACAAAGTGTATTGACTTTTTCTACAGGATCGGTGACTAACCGGTCATTGACCATTAAACATGTTAAACCAGGTATTTGAGGTTTCACCTTACTTCCAAGAATGCTCTTCATGAGAGACCAGTACGTGCGAGGGTCTATATCAGGATTGGATAGTTTCTTTTTCAGTTTTTCAGTATATCTCCACATCGCCATTCTTTTTGATCTGTTAGCCTCTTTACGCGCTAGATGAAATTCTAATTTGTGTTCGTCTCGAAGAGTACGTTTAAATTTTGTAAATGATCTGTCACGAATACGAAATTTACGGCGAACGTCTTTCGCCATCCAGGGTTTATCTCTTGGGCGGATGATAACTTCTTTGTTGGGGATGTGTTCCCTGCAGCATGAACGAAATAGCATATTCCATACATAAATAGCATCATCAACATCGTCAAATATATCAATTACAATTTCCCATGGAATCATACACAAGGACGTGTTCAGTTTTTCTAGATCCGCAGATTTATAATCCCAGACATGACGTTTAAATGAAAGCGGTTTATCAACAGATAACACGTTAAGAGAACAGTATATGGTACAATGGTCGAGGTTAGCGAGAGGTGGTGCTACACCAAAATCCGTTATATAGCTGGGACTATCTGTTATAATGAGATCCAGTATGTTTGCCGTGTCATCGGTGTATCTAGTCGGTTCCTTTATTAGTTGGAACAGGTTATTTCCTTTCAATAAATTTACGAAGTCCATTTTTAATTCACTATTTGTATGGTACTCATTCCAGTCGGTACATCTGTCATTAAAGTCTCCCATGAAAAGTATCATATCAGGATTTGTAGAGAGCATGTTTCCGAGCACGTGTTGAAAATCAGAAAGGAATTCGTTTCGTTCTTCTGATACTTGATTCGGTGGTCGATAACCAATACCAACTTGGATTTTCTTTTTGTCTTCGTTAATTTCAATGCAAAGTACTTCCGATGATGTTTCGAATTGCTTTTTTTCTGACAGCATGCACATCTTCGCGTATATAAACAGCTACCCCGCCACCACGAGATCCCCTATCTTTTCTTTCAATTAAATAATTCTCAATGCCAATGTCATCGTCTGTAATCGTATCGTCCAACCACGTTTCACTTATACAAATTATGTCGTAAGAATAATGCTTGATTAGAATTGTTTCAATTTCGTCAACTTTGAATCTGGATAGCTTATTATGATCGTCAAGTGCTGCTAGACTTCTAGCGTTTATATGACAGCATTTAAGTGATTTGAATGGAGGAGGCGGGGGCCCGGGATTTGTATGAATATCACCACATCTCAGTAACAACAACTGGGTAAAAACAAAGCAGACGTGTTGATTAGCCACTGTACACAGTATACCTAATAAAAACAACTGGACGAAGCCAGTGCAATAACTGTGTAAAGAATACATTTCATTCAATAGTTTTAAGACATTTAATAGTTTGTTAACTCGTTTATGGTTCCTACAGTGAATTTTGTTCTGCCAGGCGCCTATTGCCACTCTGTACTGAGCTATATCGTTAACGGAATTTGACTGTAAACCATTTAAGGAAGCGCAAATGCTCACATCCAGACACTTTTAAATGAGTCTCCACCCTATTAGTGTTCAATAGTACATTTTCAAATAAAACAAAAACAAAGTTTGTGTAGCAAAGAGTCGGTGATTGAAATACACATACGTGTGTGTAGAGTGCTATAATGTGGAAACAATATGTGAAATGTAAAGGAGTCATTTGAATTTATGTAGACGTAAGAATAATAAACAAAACAGTGATGCGAAGTATATTATAGATCACACCATATTCTAGTAGGATATATATTGTAATTTCTCATAAACTATTGAATTGAATTTCACAGGTCATTTGGTTAATTTACTCACTGATATCGAAGGAGGTCATCCATGCAGGTAATTACAATGATCAATTCTTGACCGTTCGAGATAGATTTCACGAAAATCCGACCGTCTTTTGTCCATGTTCCTTGGAGCTTTTCTTCTTTCTTTAGTTTCCTGGCGGCTGCAAACAATCGAGCGCGGTCCGAAGTCAGGTCTTCATTTATATATACATTCTCAAGCTCTTTTGTTTCTCTCAGCTTTCTCCTGTTTGTAATCACCTTTTGTCTCCACCTATAAGACGTGAACTTCACGATAATTTGGCGTGTTCTTCCCTGTGTCGGTTTCCCGACCCTATGGCACCTGTCAATGTGGTCTAATGTCACGTCAGGAGACGCCGCCTGTATAACCTTCTCAACTTTGGAGTCGATATTTTCGCCTTCCACCTCGGGTACCCCATTGATCCTGATTATATTTCTTCTGCTGTATTGTTCGAGTTCGTCTGTTTTAAGTTGCAGATCATGTTTAAGGGACCTGATTTCGTCCTGTATTGGGTTTAGCCGGGATTGGACTTCCGTTTCAATAATCCTTCCAATAAAAGTAACAAGGGAAGATTTTACCTTCTCACAAATGGCTGATGAAACTTCTTCTGTGCTGTGGTACCACTGTGGTACACAGCACACTGTGTGTGCTGTGCTGTGGTACCACAAATATATGCTTGTGTGGTATATATATCCACGTTGATATAGCGAATGGACATAAATGGGTAGGGTAAACAGTTTTCTCTATAGACCAAACTGGCATGTGATCAAACATTGTAGAGTCTGGGTATAATATAATTAAATTACGAACGCGCATTGTAGTCTCCAAATTGAGTTACCTCGCCTTATTGTCATTTGAGCTCAATAGTCTATGTAAAGACCGTATATAGTATATGGTTGCAAAGTATGGTCCTCACTGGTATGTCGATTAGAATGGAATGAATATGATAAGACTCTTTTCTCCATAGACCAAACTGTGACGTGATCAATCACGGTCAACGATTTTTTTTCAAACAAGACGATCACAGACATGATTCTGATTGGTCGAAGATTTTTGCTGTTGTTCAATCTGACCCTATGCCCTTCTCGTGACCGTTTTGCTCTCCTCGAGTTTCTTTGGTCTTCTCTTCTGTCTTTGCTCTTCTCTTTTCTTTCCTCTTCTCTTAATCCTTTCCTCATCTCTTCAAACTTTCCCTATGCTCCGCCCTCTCCACACTGATCTTGATCCTGAACCTGTCCATGTTCTTGTTTTATGTCATTTCCGGTGATAACATCACTTCCGATGATGAAGTCACTTCCGTTGAGTATGTCACTTCCGGTGACGATGTTACTTCCGGTGATGGCGTCACTTCTAATGACCTCCCCCCCCCCCCTTAACCTTCATGAACTTTCTCCTGGGGCCCAAATCGCTCAGTTTTACAATACTACTTCTGTATTGAGGTTTCCAAAAGCATGTGAGGTAGAAAATCACATTGAGGTCTGATGGGACATGAAACTACGTCGGCAATGACATTAACTCGTTCGAAGACTCGTAGTTTTTGTCCGTTAATATAAAGTGTTAGTGTTGTTACTTTTTTGCGCGAGCCATCAACAGCTGTAGAAGTGGATGGATTTTATCGGGTAAGAATAAATTATGTAAAGCCTACCAAAGACAGGCACACAGACATGAGTCACATTTACGTGGCCAAGAAATACTATGAGCAAGAACCAACAAACTGGTAATGCAGTCAATCTACTTCGGTATGGAACTTGACATTACTGACCTACAGAGTGTCACAAATACAACCATTGGCTGAGACATTGTAACGGAGGAGTACAAAGGAATAAAGATTGTACTTCTCTTGATGTTTATGATGTAGCTATGGGTGATCTTCAGTCAGTCAAACAAAATCAATACAGATATAATCCTAATAAGTTAGCACAGGTATGTGTAGAGGTTCAGTAAATTTCAGAGATTGATTTCGTAGTACCAAGTCAGCATAACCGGAGTTCATCCATCGTGCTGACATCAAAATTAGATGATCCACACCTGTTTAGTGTTGGTTGGGGTGTGGTGAACACGGGGACACCGATTCTAATCCTATTACAAGAATTGATGATCGTATTGCTAGGGTCGGTAAACCAAACCAAAGCAAAGCTGTCCGTGTAACCAGGATAGATCTACTGAAGGTCTATTTGCATGATTAACAGTTACCCTTAACTGATAAAGCTAAAGAAATTTCTGCTTTTGGGACACTAGATGAGTTATTCCAATTTAATGATATGCAATCTGGGATGGAAACATACAAGGAGTTCAGAAATTTGATCATCACAGGATCGGATCATGTCGTGACATAGCATATACTTACGATGTATTGGTATATGATGGCACATGTAGCCGTAAGAAGCAGGTGTCTACAAATACAGAGCAAAATACCATTGAAGCAAAAGTCAGGTATCCACCAAATGCACTCCAAAATGACATCAAAATATCGCCATTACTGCACACAAGTAGAAAATAGAACAACCCTCAACAATCGAGCATTCAATGCAGCCCATCAACTTCAAAGAATATCTTCACAACAATCGGTATTCATCGATGTACGCCATCAAACCATAGCCTATCTGAGTAACAATCTACTATTGCACATCAAACGGACCATAGCACATCTGATCAATCACCAAACATCTGCTGCTGTAAGTCAGACAGACCATAGCACATCTGATCAATCACCAAACATCTGCTGCTGCAAGTCAAATGGACCATAGCGCATCTGATCAATCACCAAACATCTGCTGATGCAAGTCAAATGGACCATAGCGCATCTGATCAATCACCAAACATCTGCTGATGCAAGTCAAATGGACCATAGCGCATCTGATCAATCACCAAACATCTGCTGATGCAAGTCAAATGGACCATAGCGCATCTGATCAATCACCAAACATCTGCTGATGCAAGTCAAATGGACCATAGCGCATCTGATCAATCCCCAAACATCTGCTGATGCAAGTCGAATGGACCATAGCGCATCTGATCAATCACCAAACATCTGCTGCTGCAAGTCAAATGGACCATAGCGCATCTGATCAATCACCAAACATCTGCTGATGCAAGTCAAATGGACCATAGCGCATCTGATCAATCACCAAACATCTGCTGCTGCAAGTCAAATGGACCATAGCGCATCTGATCAATCACCAAACATCTGCTGATGCAAGTCAAATGGACCATAGACCATCTGATCAATCACCAAACATCTGCTGCTGCAAGTCAAATGGACCATAGCGCATCTGATCAATCACCAAACATCTGCTGATGCAAGTCAAATGGACCATAGCACATCTGATCAATCACCAAACATCTGCTGATGCAAGTCAAATGGACCATAGCGCATCTGATCAATCACCAAACATCTGCTGCTGCAAGTCAAAGAGACCATAGACCATCCAAGCACTCAACAGGTATCTACTACTGCAAGACAAACGGACCATTACATTACAAGCGTCTGGTCCGTCATTCATTATGCAGCCGTCGTCAATTAAGGAATATCCGCGCCCATAATCCAAAGACCTATTCCATATTCCATATAACAGCATTAGCACCAAATTGAAATAGACAATCATAGTATACATAAACATAGGCCAGTTTCCTGCACGAGAGAAGCGATCAACAGTTTCTACTGATGCCGGTGTGGAAGCAATGGTGGTCCGCCAGATATGAGGGTCCGGGGACCATGGTATCTGGATCTGGGTGCCCGAAGGGCACCCAGATCCAGATACAAAAGTCCTCCCTCGGAAACAATTGTCCCCCTATCAGCAGAAACCATGGTCCTGATATCGTTGGTGTCCGGGTCACTGAAATCTAGACAGGAATGTCCCTTCTCATATATATAGGGCCCGGACCATGGCATCTGGCGGACTATGGGCGCTTCCACAGCTATGGAAGTCCTCAGAGTCCGGCACACCTCAGAGTCCGGTTGACCTATATATGAAACTAAAGGAATAGTAAAGGCTAGAAATTCTGAACAGAGGTTCGGCCAGCAAATCGGTGGTGCAGTGGATAAAGGCATGGACGGTGGACAGTACAGCAGAAGGTAAGATTGTGGGTTCGATCCTAGTCGGGGTCAGTGAAAAATGTTTGATTTTCTGGATTTCTCATGTACAGCTTTTGTACGTCTTGTAAAGTTATACCGTCACATCTTTGTTAAATATATATTTTTTTTTTAGGAATACTAATTTTATGTATTTAAGTCAATGTACATCCTTACGGTGGCCCATATACGACATGCTATTAATTTTAGTTTGGTATATATTTTTTTCAGTTTAGTTCGGGTGAAAACCTTTTCCAATCCGAAGTTTCCACCCAAGTGCAAACGTTTTCACCGGGATGATTGTTTGAACGAGACATTATTCTTTTTTGGTATAACCCATTTACATAGA
>JAVTVY010034180.1:0-14348 GCA_036873755.1 Hanleya hanleyi
AGTAGATTTCAAGCTTTACGTGTGAAAATACATTTACATCTCTTTAATGGTTTTCAGTGCCCTTGTACAGGATCAAAACAACTTTTTGAATCACATTATTTTCGCAACAATACAACAAATTTTTATATATAGTACTATAGTAGAAAGGTAGCATTTATGTAGTTTACGGTAATTCAACGCAAGACCAACACCTTCTATGCACAAGATAATAATGATTCTATGTCATTCTCCTGAGCATAACCGGTACAAAGACGAATAAATAGCGTCTCTACATCACGTTGTTATCTAGATATATGAGACAACACATTTGGGCATCGGCAATCTGATGAATGTACTATTCCGGTTTTCTTGTTTCACATTATATTCTATGGTGGTTGATCGGGGATTTTCTTCATTGATAAACGTTAAACCACCTAGCTTTAACTAATTCTGCTAGGCTGTCTTCATTCAGACTGTACAGCCTACACAGTCCACAGAAAATACACGGCACATTCTTGTACTCCCAGCCTTATCACATTTGATGGCATGTTTAGCGGGCTGTTTAATGTCTAAGCTAGGAAATGTTCCAGGGTAGTTGACAGGCATGCAATAATATACTATAGTATCTGCTATACAGGACACCGACCACTGTAATTTGATGTGACAAGCAGCACGAGTAGAAACCAGCCTTATCTCAGTGGGCTTGGATATAAATCACTGTTAAAAACCACAAGGCTCGGATAGAGCCTCTCTCTGTGTTTGTTCCAAGGAGTATACAGGATTTTTACTCTGCAAAGTTTAGGACCTCTCACTGAGCCAGTCATCCAACACACACAGCTGGTTGGTGTTATCTCCTTGCCAGGGAAAAGCTGGCACTATTAGTGACAAGTGACAAGCCTTAATGACTTTTAAATCCACTGATAAGGAGGTCATGGTCATAAAGGAACATGATACTGTTAAAGGCCACATGGATGGTATGTATCTATAACAATATACTGAAGTGTTAATTATAAATCTAATTTTAATCAGAATTATTTCAGATCAGAACTTGCTGGTAACAATGCCCTAATGCACGTTCATGCCAAAAATCAAGGTTCTAATGTCAACGGTTCTCCTTATTTTGCCGACGAAAGGATTCGGATGGACTGACTCACTCACTCACTCACTCATTACCGGATAATTTGCGATCTGTAGCCTACTTCGTAGGAATAACATGCAGCGTGAATCAAGTTTATATTTGAGTATACAATTAAATCTGAAGTGCCAACCTCTTGCTCTACCAGACACCGTATTAATTATCAGCTTATCTTTAACGGTCCGTGTTTCCCTGACCACTTCAACTACATGCAGTGGTCTATACCATACAGGGTTCAGCATTTCCTGGCTTCCGCTCAACTAATAGATAAGCCTCTTAACTCATACTATACTTTCAATGTATATACATATACGATCAACCCGTGAATTAACATTGAATCAAAATAAACAATTTCCAAAACTGATTAGGGCAAATGTAAAACTCAAATAGATACATGCGAAGCGTCCTTCTATATCCATATAAATTCCACATATACTCCCCACCAGAAGTTAAATGTCCATCGTGCACTGATGACATTTAACTCACTTTTCCAACACAATGTCAATTGAAGGTTGAGAAAAATCAAATATTGAATTTAAAAAAATGCGATTATACCACCATGCTTAATATGCAGTTACACGATTACATAAATCAATGCTCGTATTTAATAAAGACATTTTATAATCAAATAAGATGCAGGATTCAAACAATATTCAATCCTGAATCTCACACAAAGGGCTAGCCGATAAAGATAAACTTTAACCTCAATTTAAAACATCAAACTTGGGAATCGATGTTATAGGCAAGATAACAGATAGTTCCATCTGTCTTGTACGTCTTACTAATCAACATTAATGTGAAAAGTACATTCCTGGATACATCCAAACGTTTTGAACCATCGTTAACACCTCAAGAAAATGACCTTTCAAAGATGTCCATGAAATACCATTTATCGATCTAAAATGTTTGCCTTCGTGAAATGCGAGAAAATGTATCTGGGTCTTTTACTCAATACAATCAAGAATGCAGACATTAGGTTTACTGAAAATTAAACATTTATCTGATCAGGTTAACATTCAACTTCAGAAATCAAAGTGTAACATCTTTATGGGCCTCATTGAAATGGAATAGGTACTTTCCCAATATTTAAAACAAATTTTAACGACACACAAATACAACACAATAGACACACACACACAAAACGAATATGTAGCTACGTCACTTCAACTGACAACTGCCTGTCAGGATTCTCTCTTTAACTCATTCCAAGGGGGTAATGTTACTCATTCAGAAGTCTAGATATATTGACATACAGTCTGGATACAATACGTAATGCAATTGAAATAAATCGCTATAACTCGTTAATTTTACCAACTCGTCATTTAACATCATTACAGACTCAATCTGAGCATCCTCAAAAGTTAAATCAGAACGATATCGTATATTCCACCATTAGTCGACTGTTTATCACCACGCTTATCCAACTTGTCAAAATCGCATCGCTTGCCGATTCGTTAGTCTTCAAACCTTAATCACGCACAGCGGCATCTCTACAAGCACGGGCCGCATCGCGCCCTGAATCAAAATTTGATTCCACGTCTGAACAAAATTCAGTTATTCATCAAAAGGCTAGGTCAAATTATCGTTAGTCAAAAATGGAAGACTCATTTTCACCTATGCTCAATCAAAACTTCTCGTTAACCACTCAACGTTTGCAACTGGTCATAACGTTAACACTGTTTATGTTGACCCTAACAAACAAAATAACAACGCGCATTATTCAATCCATACCACTACAGGGCATCTCAATATTGTTGCAACAAAAAAATATTCACCACAGGCACAGTTATTCTGTGGTTATGTCTCAAACAGTCTTCCATAACTGTCACCCAAGTATCGGATTTCTCTAGCATCGCCTGTGCTAGCGTAATATACGGTACTCCATCCGCAAAGGTTAACATTTGGACCTTACGTGTTACTCATAATGAAAGCTAGAAATTCATGGTTGACTTGGACCAATATGTATTACACCCAACGAAGTTCCCAATACGTGTTAATTGAAACCAATTTGTCATCCAACATCTTAGACTTATATCTGAGGATCCAAAATAAAATAAATAACCACAAATGTTCACGACATCCAGGCTCTCATAGCCGAATCGGGGATTATGAAGGTTTGTCAACCAACTCGAACATGCTTCCATAGCATCCACTAAGCATCTATATGCTTCAAACCACTAGTACGTACATGTACTCAGTGTATCTTAGGACCTGTCGATCATGTATGCGATAATTTTAGTTCCATTCAGCCAATATTACGTTAAGGGTTTTAGCTTACCAGCTAACACTATTATGGCAACTAATCGCGATAAACGTCCTAATAAAAAATAAAAAATCATTGTGGAACCACGTCACAATATTATCGTAAAAACTTCAAGTTCTAGATTTATCAATCTGCAAATCACTAAATTTACTAGTCACAAAGGAATTCATGCAATCTACCAATTTCACCATTGGTCATGCAGTATTATCAATAATAAACAAAACATGCACAATATACGAGAGATGTCACAATTCATATAAGGCACGATTATGGCATATATAACATGATTGTTCAATACATGTTACCAACCTGTTTGGGGATTCAGTCCAAAATTTTCCAAAAAAAGTTATCAGAGTATAATGTCTTTGAGTTCGTAAGGACATGACCCATTCCTGTAAATTACACACTGTTCATGACACGCACTATTGTCAATCAGTGGGAACTTCACAACGTCAGACAGAAAGTTCAGGGAAGACCAGGCAGAGAATAAATCACAACACAGTTATTTTTTCAACCACTACGGCCATTCACAAGGCTCTGTTAAATGAAACGAAATCAAACTGTACCTGTATATATTGTTCCACGGAATGGGCTCGGTCCAGAGGCTTCTGGTATACGCTGTCACGTCACCAAGAAAGAGGAGAAACATGTCGCTGTTATAGGAAGGAACAGTGCTTGGGTCGAAATACTGCATTGACTACACACAGAAGATAATATGAAAATACTCATTTTCATACAAAATCGAACAAATGAATTTCATAAATTTAGTTTCAATTTAGTTTCGTCCGTCACTGTCGATGATGGGACTGGACACTTCATCGATCAGTCGATGAGCGTAGAACATGGCTCCTCGTCTGCCTTTCCGTTGGGTGCCAGGCGTGGTTGGCACCGTGACCTCAGAAATTGGTGGCAGGGGCCCTATCTTTATCCTGTTCACATGCCACTAAGCATCCTTAATATTATGCAAGAAGGGGAGGGTAACGGTGTGACGAAAAGCTTATCTGTTTTTACAGGCATCAAGCCTGCTGAACTGCTGCCGTAGCCCACATCATCTCCATGGCATCTCCGCCGTAATCCAGCACCGTCCCACAGTTCTGCGTCAAATCAACAGCACGTTCCATAGGCCTATCTTCACCTATTTTGAAACACAAAGTGCCAAACGCAATCGTTTGCAGCACGCCGTCAAAGTTCGCAAGAACTACATGATGGTAGATTGGAGAAAAGTTGAGAAGTCCGAGGGGCGTCTGACCGGCTCCGTCATCTTATTTTCTGCCCCACGGGTTGGGCGCCAATGAGAAATTTTAATGAGTTTTCTTCTTTTGTTGTTTCGGCTAGCGTCGTCACTCAATGGTTCACTTTTCTCATAACCATAAACACGACTGTTGTAGGCAAGATCTAGTGTTGCTCTAGATGGAAAGATGACGCAAGAAAACCCGATGATGAAGCCGAGATTGATTTTATTCAATCCTCCAAGTTCCAATAATACAAGTATACGCAATTGAAACAATAGCCAGCAGTAGGTCACAATCAAAGTTCTTGTAGACAGATCGTATAGTCTAAATATCAAGTCAAGTTGTTATATGACTTCTGAGACAAAACGCCAACTGTCTCAGGAGACCAAGATGTAAAAGTCTAACCTAGTGTACTATACACCACGGTTTTATACAGTCGAGTAAACAAAACACTTCACATAGGCTTGGTCTAATCTCCAGTTTCTCACAATTCAAACACTTAATTAAGGGATCTACCGGAATGACACTTGAGCTCTGCTTACACTGATACAGGCTGGCATGTTTAACCAAAATGATTCAAATAGCATACATGTATATTATATTAAATGGAAGACAATTTATCTATATGCATTTCTATAACATGCAGCGTGAATCAAGTTTATATTTGAGTATACAATTAAATCTGAAGTGCCAACCTCTTGCTCTACCAGACACCGTATTAATTATCAGCTTATCTTTAACGGTCCGTGTTTCCCTGACCACTTCAACTACATGCAGTGGTCTATACCATACAGGGTTCAGCATTTCCTGGCTTCCGCTCAACTAATAGATAAGCCTCTTAACTCATACTATACTTTCAATGTATATACATATACGATCAACCCGTGAATTAACATTGAATCAAAATAAACAATTTCCAAAACTGATTAGGGCAAATGTAAAACTCAAATAGATACATGCGAAGCGTCCTTCTATATCCATATAAATTCCACAAGGTGTTTGAGGCATCGACTGCAACTATAGTCTGATATCAACAAAACTACTGCACTGCTCAATTGCGACATCAACTCATCTAATACAGATGCTCTGAACTACCAGGCCACTACACAAGTGTTCGAGGAAACGAGGTGACTAAGTAGTTTAAAGCCCGTATTACTGTTGAGTGGTGTATTGTCAAACTAAACTCTTGTTTTGGGTTTTATTATCAGCAAACGAACAAAGCACAGTATGTTGTTTTATAACTATTTACAGGAGACGCAAACGATCTTTCGATTATTGATGCGGATTTCTGTTTTGTGGTCGATAGGTGAATACTGATTGTCTGGTCACCAATACTTCACAATTTGATGTCATCGGTGTTCACTATTGTATCTCCCCATTCTGAAGCGATCTCTCCTAATACACCTCATATAATATAATGTTTTCGAATATCTTGACTCTGAACAATCTCTACCATGAAGTTAACGTTGTAATGAAATTTCTGCTCTAATCTGTCAACACTGCCAAACGCAAATACCTTAGAAACACATTATAGAAGTGTTGATAAACAGGTGACTGACTGATGATGTTCAAATCACGAACATTCTGCCGTGAGTTTGACCCAGTTGATGCCCAGAAAACAGCAGGGCAATCGAATTACAAAACTGTATCACAAATTGTGATAACGGATAAGAAATTCCCAATGTAAGGAAAGGAAATATATATGAAATATATTTCTGGAAAACCAGAACTACGAGATACAATTCTACAAACCAAATCACTTGGCCATGGTTTAAGAGGAACTGTCGCCGCGTTCACCAAGGATACTTTTGAAAACAAGGCTTCGGTAACATGTGAGAAATTTCCCTCTGCAAATTTAATGACCAAGTGAATACGATACGCTATTCGTACATAGCGACGTTAGATCCTATTCACTGACTCACTCATTCATTCACTTCATACGTCCCGGAAGAACTGTCTGCAGACTTTTTAGGACACCAACATTCCCTCCACAATTTACCAGATATGAAGAAATAAAGAAACGGATTCAAACAACTGTTGGCATACACGAGCGCTGCAGATATGTACACGACTTCAACCGGGAATGGAGTGTTCAAGTCACTAAATATTCGTATCATCTTGAAGACTGACAGCGGAATCCAAACTGCGGCATATGTAAAAATGATTAGGAATACCACCTTTCCTGACACCTTCTCTACTTTAAACTGTTTGACTGACGCTGTTGAACTGTTCGATTTCTTCAGCTTGTAGTATTTGATGAGATGAAACCCAGAAATTACAAAGACAGGTATAGTCATGTTTGGAATATGAAAGACCACTGCGAAGATCCTTTCGTGCTCTTTGATATCACAAATCGCATAAGTAATATTATCCGCCTTGTAGACTTTGAGCCCGGACAGCCACATGGTAGAGATATTTTCCAGTAAGCATATACTCCACAGAGCGACGGTCACGATGAAGGTCCTTCTCGGGGTCACATTACATCTGGTGAACAAGGGATGGACGAGAGCGAGGTAACGAAAAATGGAAAACCACGCCAAGTTATAAATGCTTGCTCCTGCGCAGGAAAAAAGTAAATAGTTGAGAACTTTGCAAGACGCTTCGTCAATGATCGTAACTTTCTCATATAACTGAAATATGCACAAATCCAGTGTCGTGAGCAGGTCTGCTACTGACATACTCCGGATGATTATAAACGTTGATGAGTTTCTATAATGTCTCTCCTTACAAATAATGCAAATCAGAGATGAGTTCCCCAAAACTCCAACGATTGATAAAATGACGTAGAATAGTGTCATTAGCAGATTACCGACCTGTCCGAAATCGATGGTGAATGTCATTTGATTTCCGGACGTACTGTTTCCGAATAAAGTTTGGTTACGGAACGGTATTCTGTTGTCGTGAATGTCACCACCCATTGTTGAAATATGAGGAAACGTTGGCAGTTAAATATATGGGCACATCGAAATCCGTTCAAAACGGATTTATCCCGGAAGGTGCCCGGTCACATCTATTTCCTGAATTATCCAGTTTTCAGGTTAACGATCTGCACGGTATCCGACGATTTAGCTCGGTAGGACTATCCTCTCTCGTTGAATACAGCTAGGTTCGTAACTGCATATCCCACTAATGCGACGTTAAGCCTTAATTCTCTCTCTCTCTCTCTCCCACTAATGTTGCTCAGTGAAAACTGGCTGAATCCAACCATTATCTGTATAAATAAGCAAGTTCAAGATTTTACCTACAAATATGTTACCTACATATATCCGGGGCTATGTAAACACTTAGCTTATTGATATAATCATATTGCTGATTCACTATTTATTTATGAGCGATTTAACGGTTTATGAGCAAACGGATGATGGGTATTCGAATCATTGGCGAGAAATCCAATACCGGGCGGATCTAACACAAACCTAATAAAATTTTTTGTGTGTGATAAAACCTTAATTAAGGTAAAGATAAAAGTGCTGGGAGGATCACATCGACCGCCTCACTTCATCGTGTTTTCATCTGCGTGATATTCGCATCTATATTTTGTTGAGCTTATGTATTTAGATTTTCTGGAAACTAAGTTTAAAAATGTTTGGATCAATACACATTCGTTCTTAGTAATCATGATGGATTAATTAAAAATATTCTCATGATAAATTGGCAGATGAATATTTTTTTTTCTTTGGGCTGTGGGAATAATATCTCAGCATGTTACTTAAAGTTAAAATATGTGTTTTTAGTAATGTGTGGTTTTATATGAATATTCATTCGACCTATATATGAGAACGAAGTCTCATTTTAAATCACATTTTCGGTCAACGAAAAGGTATACCCGTCGCTGAAAGCCGAGACTATTTGGTCTCAGTACAGGCAGAAACATTTGCACGAGTTGGCAAATAAGTTTTTGAAGCAAATACCACAGCTTATGAATTAATTAAAGTATTTTTTAAATATCTATATCACAGTGAAAGAATTCATACGAGTTTGTGGTCGTTCACCGAAAACTGTAGTAGCATTATACTGTTCAAAATTGTAGATTTTGTCAGTGTTTATCTGCTTATGGTTCAGCATACGAAAGTGTTTTTCTTTCACACACCACGAAAATTCATAATCAAATATATAGGTTGACAAAACTCCTTTAATATACCAAAAATTAAGCTTTTAAAATAAATGTCAGACCAGACGTTTCCATCGTAAATTTTGTTAATATGTTTTACAGGTTGTTCTTCTAATAACTCTTCTGGTATTGAGAGAAAAAAACATGGAATGTGGACAAAATGCTGTACCTATGTTAAACTAAATAATTTGTCTCATTATTTCGAAGTCATCCAGCATTTTGGTCAGAGGGATCGCGTTTTTGTTTTTTGATATTTCCGAACTATTGAAGTTTGAACTGTCATAAAATTATTTCCAGGACGAAATGAAAGAAAATGACACTCACAACTTTCGCTGAATCCTAATTCCCTGAATAAATAGATTTCAGAAAACATATAACTCCTTTCGGTGTGATATTTTTATTAAAATTTAATTGAGCAAAATATGAATGTCGAGAAACCTTGAAACCTTAATCCTTCGTCATGCTGTAGTCCTGCAGAGAGTTAGAGCCGATGTGAAGGGAAATAATGTCCCTAGAAAATGTCCCTTTTCATATGTTCGCTACAGCAGAATACTTAATCTGCAAATCAGGAATAAATATCCCAGGTGGGTTAAAGCCTTCGTTATGGCATCCATTTAGACACTCAAATTATGATAAAATATAACAAAGATACAGGCTCGAGCTCCCATATGTATAGAGCAATATTGAAACGTATTTCCAAGAAATGCTTCGCCCATGTCGAAGAGATATAAGAAAGCAAAACATTTATATAAATATTAGCTAACCATGTTATTCAGGATTTACAATATAAAGGATTTTTTTGAGGAAAATATGTGTTTGAATTCTTCAAAAGCATTTTCGGTTTGAATATTCATTATACTGACCAGACATGTCATATATTCTTGTAAACCACAGAGCAGTGACTGCAGTCCCCAGGACTTTGAAATGCAAATGATTGGCAGGTTGTCTCTGACAAACTGGACTGACTGAATGTTTTGTTTGGGATTTGAGAGACATGTGTATTTGCGTAATAATAGGGATCTGGATTCAGCAGGTGGCATGCATTCACAAGCACAGTGTCTTGATTCCTCCACTGTTTCCCATTTATTTCCTTCAGCTTTCAAGACCTTGAAACCCTAACTGTGACTGAACATTGGGACTTTCTTCCACAAAAGCATCATTAGCACGAAGGCTGGACTGGGTATTTTTACAATCAAGAGTGCAAAATAATGTTATAGTTGTAATGTGTATGGGGATTTGAAGTAAACAGATTTTCTAAATTGTGAGAGTTATCCATCATATCTTTGGTGTTTGGATAATGTTTTAATTATACCAGTGTCTTGTCATGTTTTACTACTTTGACACTGGCGAAAAAGTTTGTGCCAATATATTTTAGTATTACTGCTATAAATGGTAAGAAAGACTTGTCATGATGAGGTTGCAAGAAAGAGTGCCTTAACCCTATCTGGCCTGGGCTTTTTGGGACCTGTCCAGGCCTGGGGGGGGCCGAAATATTTTCTTACCCCTTGAGCTAGGGGGCTGAAAATTATTACACTATACCCTTGGGTCAAGCTCTACCAGAAAATGTAAAAAAATCCGAGATGACCGCTTTGATGACGTCACAGTGACGTCATTTTCAAAAACGGCATTTTTGGGTCGATTTTTCGGTCAGATTTTCCGAATTTTTTATTTTTGCAATTTCTCCACAAAAACTGCATGAAAAATTAGCAAATATTAATGTGATATGAAATAAAATAGTTTTTGCCCACTTTTCATCGGGGAAAAGCAGAAATTTTGAAGAAATATGACAAAAACATCACTTTTCTGGAACCCCACGTGGCCGCCATCTTGAATTTACCCATGATCCTCTGCTCGGGGGGTTATGCAAATAGGCTCAAAATGACCCCAATAAGATAAACTATAAAGTTACGGAGTTTCAGCTCTCCATTTTTTGTCGTTCCGGAGATAGTGCAGTTAGTTAGGTAGGGGGGCCATTATGGCCCCCCCACGCCAGGTAGGGTTAAGGCCTTTGTTCTGGCATCCATTTTGCAACCTCACCTTGACAAGCATTTCTTTCCATTTATAGCAGTAATATTAGAATATATTTGCACAAAATTTCTCGCCCATGTCGAAGTTGCATAATATGACAAGAGACTGTTTTTATTAAAACCTTGCAAAACAGCATAACACCAAAGATATGATGGATAATTCTCAAAACGTAGAAAATCTGGTTTCTTCAATTCTCCATAGAATTCATTCAATTCTCCAAAAACATCTTTTCTTTTCAAATAGAATTGCCCAGCCTTTGTGCTCATGGTACCTGTGGTGGAGAAAGTCCCACTGTTCAGTCAAAGACAGGGTTACAAGGTCTTGCTGGCTAAAGCAGACACCCAATTTCATATGCAAATATTCTTCCAAAGCCAAAGAACTGGGAAACACTGAAGGAATCAATGCACTGGGCTTGTAAATGGCGGTCACCTGTAGAATCCAGATCCCAATTTTTATGCAAATACTCAAAGCCCCAAACAAAAGTTTCTGCCAGTCAAGATTGTCAGAGGCAGCCTGACACTCATTTACGTTTCAAAGACATGTTTCCTGCAATAGACTGCAGTCACTGGCTTGATGCAATGACTTTGGTTTAAATGCCTATCTGACATGTATAATGAATATTCAACCACAAAATACTTTTGGCGAATTCAAAAACAAATTTTCAATATATTTTCCATTATACTATAAATGTTAAATAATTTGATTAGTTAATATATATAAAAATGTGTTGCTTTCTTACATCTCTTCGACATGGGCGAAGCATTTCTTGGAAATATGTTTCAATATTGCTGTGCACATGGGAGCTCAAGCTTGTATCTTAGTTATATTTTGAGTGCCTAAATGGATGCCAGCACAAAGGCCTTAAGAGATAGAAGCTGGACATCCTTTCCATGCCAAATCGTTTACTCGTGAAGTGGCGCATTCCATAGTCGTGGTACAGAAGACGAATAACGGATGAGAATTCACCAATTCCAATTTTGGTTGAAGTTTATATACATGTGTGGATGCGTGTCGATTGTTATTTCTCCTATATCGTATTACACTAGTCGATACACTGTGTGAACCAGAGAATCGCACGATTGCACATAGAGCTTGTAATAAGGCTAGATCACAAATGACCCTTCATTAAGATTTATAAACATTAACCAAAAAAGTAGTAGGCCCAAGTCACGATCCAACAAAAGTACGGCATCGTTATTATAGCTTTTCTCGTGTATTCTTAAAGTAAAAGACTGGCTGCCAGGCCTGTTTCCTGTAATTGATCTAGTAGATTAACTATATAACGAATAAGATTAAAAGTTATGAAAACCACTAAGGGATACCTTGGAAATCCAGTAGAAATTCACTGTTGACGCTTTTGACAGCCACTGCAAATTCACATAGGTATCCATCTTGAAATCAGCCAAGTTTACTATGCATACTTGTAGATTATAATGAATTCGAGGAGTTCCGATAACGCTCTATCTGATAAATTATGCCACGCATTGTTTCCTGATGCTCCGACTAGTACTTTACTACGTAAAGCACGATCATAAGCAAATTATCGACGTTTCCAAAATGTAGGCGTACGTAAGAGGAGGGTATTGGCGTTCGAACGTCGCATGGATTCCATATATGTTGTGGCTCCCGAGCGCTGTCGTGTTTTTGCTGAATGATCGTCGATATGTTGCTCGTCCTTTGCCAGAAAGATACCCGGGGATACCTGAATTCTCTAAGAGCTGGATATAACTCTGATGGTACATTAAGTATTCTTTATTTTCTGGAAACATCATTCGAAGCCTACCAAGTATAACTCACAAGCGCCCTGTGGCTGTATGCTGCTATGGGCTTGGATGATACAATCGATGTTGTTCAGTAAGGTCGCGTCATCACCAATCACAGATTCACCAATAAGATGCGTCAGCAGGACACAGTTGATTGTTTCTCATATATACCTGAAGCTATGATAACACTTCGCTCATAAAATATTAATATGTTGATGATTTTCCATTCACTCATTAGCGAAGTAACTGTTTGTCTCAAAAGCCGATAATGGGTGTCTAAAATCAATAACAGTACATGAGGACCTAAAGTTAAATCTATAGACGATTTCAATTCAATTCAATTCAATTCAATTCTATAGACGTGAACATGTTAGGAACAACTATTCCACTTTAAATGGGGGTAAATTGATCGTTTTTACTTAATAACATCCATTTATCAATCATCACACTCAAACATCCTCAGGAGAGCTAGCTTGTGTATTGTTACATTTTCCAACGAACTGACCTTAGTCTAACTGTTAATATAGGCAAACAAATATGTCCTGCTCTAGTTCACATTGAAAGAACCATTATTCTGCAACCGTTAAGGAACCTAGGCCAAGTTTAGTCGGCGAAAGCAACCACTGCATCGAACAGTATGTTGTGTTATTTTTGTTACAAGGTCCTGAATGAACTGTTTGTGGATTTCCTGTGACATCAACATTCCCTGCACAATTTCCCAGATATGCCGAAATACAAGAAAGAATTTAAAAATATATATGTATTCAAATGAAAAGGGGTTGTTACTAGATACCGCTATCAATTTGAAGACCGACACTGAGAGCCCATACAGCGACATATGGAAAGATAATTAGCAAAACAACCGTCCCTGAAATCTTCTGTACTCTAAACTGTTTGGAGGACGCCGCTGAATTGCTGGATTTTCGCAGCTTGTAATATTTGATGAGATGAAACTCAGACATCACAAAGAGAGGTATCACCGTTTTCATGGAGCATGAACAACAACAACGGATTTTTCTCAGCAAGAAAATTCCAAAACTGTCATAACCAACCTGGTGGATTGCAATCCCTTACAGCCACATAATGGATAAGATATTTTCCTGCAAGGATAAAACCTACGGTACGACGATAACGATTAAGGTCTTCCACAACGTCACATTACAATTAGTGAACAGGGCAAGAGCAAAGTAACGAAAAATGGAGAACCAGGTCAAGTTATAGATGGTTGACCCTACAGTAGAGAAAAGCAAAACGTTTAAAAGTTGCACCACATTTCGCTAATGATCATTAATTTATCACATAATTGTAATACATCCAATGCAATCAGAAGGTCTGGCACTGACATGTTCCCGATGATAACAAAGGTTGAAGAGTTTCGATAACACGTATTCTTAAAAAAATGATGATAACCAGAGTTAAGTTAGCAAAAGGTTCAATGAGTAATTAAATGACAAAAAACACAATGAAAAGCAGATTACTATCCAATCTGAAAGACAGTATAAGGCTTTCGGACGTAATTTGGCTTCCCGACAATGTTTGGTTCTCGAATGGTGCTGTGTTTTCCCGCACCGTTGATGATATCTGTCCCATTGTTGTCTTTTCTGGCGACAGCGAAATTACTTCAGAGCTGAGACTATCCCGAAAGGTACACCGAACACATTTATTTTCTAGCGAAATCTGTGTCTATCAAGTCCGTCAGTTGCAATTCTCAGTCTGCGGCGGTCTGATGCTAAGAGCTTTACTTTCAAATCTGTACGTGTACCTTCATCGCAGTACTAGTCGCATTCGATAAAAGAATTCTTCCAATCGCAGATGATTCAATATGTTCGATACATGT
>JAVTVY010034181.1:0-14892 GCA_036873755.1 Hanleya hanleyi
GAATGACAAAACACCGACGAGGCAAATCTGTATATATCGATTCTTGCCCCTTCGTGAAAGTCCGTGATGACTCGTCCGTAAAAAAAACCTAGTCCGTAACCGTACACGTTATAGGTGCGGCGCACCTCTCTCTCTCTATCCGTACCCGTAAGCGTTCTAGTTTTTATTCCACCCTCACCCTTCGTGAAAGTCCGTGATGACTCGTGAGTAAAAAACCCCTAGTCCGTAGCCGTACACGTTATAGGTTTTTTTTCGCACCTCTCTCTATCCGTACCCGTATCCGTTATAGTTTTTTATTCCACCCTCCTGCTTCGTGAAAGTCCGTGATGATTCGGGCTGTGATGTTATCTGCAATCATTTAACCTGGGAATTGTGAATTTGGTGCAAAATAGGCGGATTATAAATTAACCCAGGAAGGGTGGTCGCGCGTACCTGGGTGTAGACACCTTGTAGGCCACCAATCAGCATCCATTCTCATGTTTATAAATAGCCGCAATCATTTAACATAGGAATTTGCACTAGGTGAATTTCGTGTAAAATGAAGGGATTCTGACGACACCCAGAATGCATCTCTGGCGCCAGTGGTGTTGGCCCTTTTCAGGGCCAACCCCCAATGTTATCTCAATACACGCAATCATTTAACGTCGGAATTGTGAATTTGGTGCAAAATCAGTGGATTGTAAATTAACCCAGGAAGGGTGGTCGCGCGGACCTCGGTGTAGACACCAATGAGCATCCATTCTCATGTTTATAAATAGCCGCAATCATTTAACATAGGAATTTGCTAGTGCGAATTTTCGTGTAAAATGAAGAGATTGTGACGTCACCCAGGAATGGCGCCAGTGGTGTTGGCCCTTTTCAGGGCCAACCCCCAATGTTATCTCAATACACGCAATCATTTAACGTACGAATTGACAAATTTGGTGCAAAATGAGAGGATTGAGAATTAACCCAGGAAGGGTGGTCGCACGTGGGCGTAGTCATGCATCATGCATGTGTACATCGACTCTCATGTTATTAATACACGCAATCATTTAACATGAAAATTTTCCACTAGACGAATTTCGTGCAAAATGACGGGATTCTGGCGTAACCCAGGAAGGGTGGGGAGCCCACTATTGGCCAATGAGATGTCTATAAAAAGAGCCAATGAAATGGCTATAAAAAGAGCCAATTTGCTAGCCCTAAAAAGAACCAATGAAGCCAATATCACCGAGGTTGAAACAGCCAATGAAAATGACCTGTATGTGAGTATAAAGCCAGCGGGAGCGTGGTGCGGGGCATTCCAAAACTTTTCACCGACCTGCAAACACATACAGCTAATATTGAAAGAAGATGAACCGCGTAGCAAAAATGTCCACTAGCAAGGCCTCCGGGCGAATGGTCCAGATACAACAAGAGATCGCCCGGAGGCAAAGACGAGCCATGATAAAAGCCGTCAAGGACTTTTGGTACGCAGAAATTCAAGGCTGGTGCAGATACATAGAAAGCGGCGACAACAACAACGTCAACCGTGCAGCAGCACTGAATCTGACGACGCTGATGAGGACGGCCAGAACAGTGGGGGACGAGGCGTGGCTGGTGCACCTGCAAAATACCATGGAGGAGATGCACCCTCCCCCTCCACCACGACAACACCACCAACAACAACAACAACAACAACAGCCCCAAGTGGAGCCGGAATATGTGCAATTAGGAACCATTCCACCCGCCCACTTCCTGGAAGACCTTCCCATATCTCCGGACATCGAAGACGGCCAACAACAACACCGATACACCCTGCAGCCACACCGATATTTCTCCGTCAGTGAGATGGAGTAGACAGGAAAACTCCCCCTGAAGAAAACAGGGTCAACAAATTGACTCCAACGGCCCTTTTCAGGGCCAACCCATTGTTGTCGAAAGAGAACTTCTAACTTGGCACAAATTCAAATCACAGGTCCTACATCATGCCCTCTTTATTCTATAGTATTACCAAACTCCAACACCAAAAAACAATCCCTGCCCCATTAACGGCCCTTTTCAGGGCCAACCCCTTACTTCCAAACACACAGGGTTTTTTTTCTCAGTGTTTTAGGGCTAACCCATGCAAAAATTTGGTGCAAAATGAGCGGCATGATTGCAGATAACATTACAGCCCGAATCATAACGGACTTTCACGAAGGGGGGCGGGTGGAATATAAAAAAACTAGAACGGGTACGATACGATACGATACGATACGATACGATACGATACGAATTTTATTACGATCAAAGTAAACGTACAGTGATCAAGGGTAAGTAACTCCCATTACGATACGATACGATACGAATTTTATTACGATCAAAGTAAACGTACAGTGATCAAGGGGCAGTAACTCCCAACATAAACAAAACACTGATACGGGTACGGATAGAGAGAGGTGCGCACCTATAACGTGTACGGCTACGGACTAGGTTTTTTTTTACATTTTAACATGGCAAAATTTAGACGGTGAATTTGGTGTAAAATGAAGGCATTCTGTCGTGACCCAGAATGCATTGGGGTAATATTATAAAGAGTGGAATGGACTTTTAACCTGGAAATTGATGTGTTATTTACCTATTGTTACCTAGGTATGTGTGCGGGAGTTGGTGTTATTTTTTTTTTGTTGTTGTGCTTTTTGAGTTTACAAGTTTCCTCTTTCGGAAAGATGGGGTGGCCCTAAAAAGGGTCTTTGGAAGATGTAAGCGATTACATCGTTGGGGACAGGTGGCATTGTCTTCTCACAGTACACACCGGGCATATCAAGGCTATGAATTCACACACTAGGGGGTTGTAATCGTCCGGACACTCTGGTAATCGGGCATGTCGGTGTATACAAGCTATACACAAGGCTTGATGCCCACAGGGGAAAATGGCGTATTTGGCGAAGTGATTACAGCATTCCACGCAGCGTAAATAGGGTGCTGCTTGGCATTCTGTGTTGGATGCCAGTCTTCTTTCTATTGCGGTAGCGTAGTGGATGACGTCTTCGTTTTCTTTTTTGCTTATTTTTCTTGTGTTCTCTCTTATTCTCTTTTTTCTTGCGTCTTTTCTGTTTTTTCTTGAGTCTTTTCTGTTTTTTCTTGAGTCTTTTCTGTTTTTTCTTGACTCTTTTCTGTTTTTTCTTGACTCTTTCTTTTTCGGGTACTGTCTTTTTCTGTGTTTTCTTGAGTCTTTCCTCTTCTCCTCTTTTCCTTCTCCTTCTTCTTCTCCTTCTCCTTCTGTTTCTTCTCCTTCTTCTTCTTCTGTTTCTTCTCCTTCTTCTTCTGTTTCTTGTCCTTCTTCTGTTTCTTCTCCTTCTTCTTCTTCTTCTCCTTGAGCTTGGAGGCTTTGTTGTTGTTTCAAGATATCTTCTAGCACTCGGTCCATTTCGTCAAAACGTTGGTATTGGACTGTCGTAAGATCCGGTGTCGCTCCTGGGGGGTCACTAAGATCCGGTGTCGCTCCTGGGGGGTCACTAAGATCCGGTGTCGCTCCTGGGGGGTCACTAAGATCCGGTGTCGCTCCTGGGGGGTCTTGATTATGGCCGCCCTGTGGTTGGTGTTCATCTTTAAATAAGTCTTCCATTATAGCATCCAGCCATGGCTCATCATGTACCATATCAATGATGTTGCCGAGCAGTTGTATTTCATCATCATCATTTGTCATGAAGTCTGGTATGTCAATATCCATGATTTCAGCCAGGGATGACTCCATGACTGTGGACTCAGGCTCGTCAAATACGGTGTAATAGGCTGGTGAATTTGCACTGGTAAAATGAAAAGCTTCTCCACGTCTAATACAGACTGGCATAATTGTGAATGAATCAGTAAATACTGCGCGCTATTTATAGTGTAACGCGCGGACGTGAGCGTAATTTTTATATTTTTGTGCTCACTTACGCTGGAGAAATATTTTTGTGTTTCTTTTCCAATTTTAAACCGGTGTGATTTTGCAATAAATGCGAGTGCACGTATAAATTTTATTTCAAGTTGAACTGGGGCAACTGATCGTGTAGCATTTAAAAATTTATAAGGGTAGCGGTAGACTAAGCCACTATTTTAATGATTTTATCGATTTTTAAACCCGTAACGTTATGGTTAGGTAGTGTGGAAAACCCGGTACACTGGAAATAAATCGGTTTTTCATGGGTAAAAAATACGTCAAGTATGTTCCTCACAGCCTTATAATGTCACCCTGAAAATTGTAGCTGGTTTATCGAAAGAAAACTAGGAAATTTTATCGTATCACACCGGCTACGGTAACACGGCACTATACAGTGTGCAGGCAAAATGTGAGTACAGCTATGGGTGTCAAATGGAGGTGTGTTACCGTAGCCCAAGGATAAAATTTCCTAGTTTTTTCTTTTCGATAAACATGCTGCAGTGAACTCACATTTATTGCAAAAAATGAGACCGGTTTTAAAGTTGGGAAAATAAAACACAAAATTTTTTAGCAGATATCGCCATCTTGGACCCACAGGCCGCCATTTTAAACCCACCACCACCACCACCACCCACAAGCCGCCATTTTAAACCCACCACCACCACCACCACCCACAAGCCGCCATTTTAAACCCACCACCACCACCACCACCCACAGAACGCCTAGACTATAAATAACGCGTAGTATGTTGTCATTTATTCACAACTACAATCATGGGTACAAGACGAAGGCTATTCACCGATCCTAGAGAACACAGAGAGGTGATTACGAGTGAAGAACATAACGATGGAGTGACAATAATTACAAGCTTTCAGCAGGTTATTGCCGACGAAACGATGATACGGCGAAGTGAAGAACAACTCGAAGAGCTCAGGAGGGAGGCAATGGAAGAAGATGCGAGGTTGATGAGACAGCGAAGTCAAGAACAAGACGAAGAGATCAGGAGGGTGGCATTGGAAGAAGATGAGGATGTAACTGATGAAGAACTCCCCTGGTTAAACAGTAACAGACCTCCAGCAAATACAACGGCTACCCAAACGCCAATTATAACAACGCCGGCTACCGAAACAACAACAACAACAACACCACCACCATGCTCTTGGGCCGAGGTAACCCGCCTCAACGAGCAGATTAATCACATGAGACAAGACATAAAGAGATAAATACCTCTTTCATTGAGAAAGTTTTTGTGGTCGTTAAGTAAATCTTCCAGAGTAAATGCTGTTTCGGAGTAAGTAGACATATTTGGCGAGGGTGTGCTTATGCTCAATTCCTTAACCAGCAACTGGCAAGAGTAATATTCATATATCTGAATATTATATTATTTGGAGATTTGCCTGCTCGGCCTATGACGAATTTACTTCGAAGATTTGATAGAACTTCTTGCGATCTGGGGTTTCTCAGTGCTTGCTTTGCTTGGAGAAGGGTATTACTGTCAATATGGTGCATTGTTTCAACGACCTTGGTTCTTGGTGATTCATGCATTCAAAACCAAACTAAAAACCAATGTATTGGACAAATTGAATGTTAATTCTAGTGCCGTACTCGATATGCAGAAGCGTTCAACATTTTTCAATATTGTTACGAGTCGATGATATTTGTGTCTGGCATCTTCTAGTCATTCACAATCTCGGTGATATATTATATTTCAAATGGTCAATATTTTGGTGAGGCATGTAACCTGTAACTGCTGACCATCGCGATAATTGGTGAATATTTTGGTGAGGCATGTAGCCTGTAACTGCTGACCATCGCGATAACTGGTCAATATTTTGGGGAGGCATGTAACCTGTAACTGCTGACCATCGCGATAATTGGTAAATATTTTGGCGAGGCATGTAACCTGTAACTGCTGACCATCGCGATAATTGGTGAATATTTTGGTGAGGCATGTAGCCTGTAACTGCTGACCATCGCGATACTTGGTGAATATTTTGGTGAGGCATGTAACCTGTAACTGCTGACCATCGCGATAATTGGTGAATATTTTGGTGAGGCATGTAGCCTGTAACTGCTGACCATCGCGATAATTGGTGAATATTTTGGTGAGGCATATAGCCTGTAACTGCTGACCATCGCGACAATTGGTGAATATTTTGGTGAGGCATGTAGCCTGTAACTGCTGACCATCGCGACAATGGTGAATATTTTGGTGAGGCATGTAGCCTGTAACTGCTGACCATCGCGATAATTGGTGAATATTTTGGTGAGGCATGTAGCCTGTTACTGCTGACCATCGCGACAATTGGTGAATATTTTGGTGAGGCATGTAGCCTGTAACTGCTGACCATCGCGACAATGGTGAATATTTTGGTGAGGCATGTAGCCTGTAACTGCTGACCATCGCGATAATTGGTGAATATTTTGGTGAGGCATGTAGCCTGTAACTGCTGACCATCGCGATAATTAGTGAATATTTTGGTGAGGCATGTAGCCTGTAACTGCTGACCATCGCGATAATTGGTCAATATTTTGGTGAGGCATGTAGCCTGTAACTGCTGACCATCGCGATAATTAGTGAATATTTTGGTGAGGCATGTAGCCTGTAATTGCTGACCATCGCGATTAATTGGTCAATATTTTGGTGAGGCATGTAGCCTGTAACTGCTGACCATAGCGATAATTGGTCAATATTTTGATGAGGCATGTAGCCTGTAACTGCTGACCATCGCGACAATTGGTGAATATTTTGGTGAGGCATGTAGCCTGTAACTGCTGACCATCGCGACAATGGTGAATATTTTGGTGAGGCATGTAGCCTGTAACTGTTGACCATCGCGATAATTGGTCAATATTTTGGTGAGGCATGAAGCCTCTAACTGCTGATCATCGCGATAACTGGTCAATATTTTGGTGAGGCATGTAGCCTGTAACTGCTGACCATCGCGATAATTGGTGAATATTTTGGTGAGGCATGTAGCCTGTAACTGCTGACCATCGCGATAATTGGTGAATATTTTGGTGAGGCATGTAACCTGTAACTGCTGACCATCGCGATAATTGGCCAATATTTTGGTAAGGCATGTAGCCTGTAACTGGTGACCATCGCGATAATTGGTCAATATATTGGTGAGGCATGTAGTCTGTAACTGCTGACCATCGCGATAATTGGTGAATATTTTGGTGAAGCATGTAGCCTGTAACTGCTGGCCATCGCGATATTTTGCCAGGTTTCCTTATCCTGGCAAGGATTCATGTCATAATTTCGTAATAGCGTTGTATTTGCCTCACTTCCACTTATGGCGAGCAATTTTTTAAGTGACTTTAAGTAAACATTCAAGCGAGCTTTCCGAATAAGATTCTAGGAAAACTAGGAGACCTAGTTGACACAAGCTGTTAAGCCACACACCCATAATGTACCAAATCAATCCGAAGTTCTGTATGCATGATCGATGGGACGAAGTTATTAAGACCAGAACTTGATTGAAAAGTATAGGTACTGCTAACTGTATCGGTTGATGAATTTCGATGATAGCATCTGGACTATATTGTGTATTTGAATATTAATATTTGCCCAACAAACATATCATTTATATTGTTAAGGGTAGGCATATAAATTGTATTATAAGTTACTATGTGTGACGTACGAGTTGAAGATATTCCATTGATAACCTGTATAGATAGTTAGTCTTGCCAACAGAAAGATTTTTCCATGCTATAACTTCAATGTTTAATTAAAAAAGTACATTCTGTGAAAGTACCTTCACTCGAATCTACATAGCTCTATGAAAAATACATATACGAAATTCCTTCTGAAACATCATTATATTATTCCTTGACTGTAATTTGTACAATCAGAAGTGTGATAGAAAGGAACACTCTTAAACTTAGGGCCTACATACAGCCGTCTTTGTTGGAGGATCTCAACGATTTGACGGATACAGTTGATTAAGCGTTAGTGGATCACTTTCCAAACACACCTTTCTTGCGATCTTTCTCTTGACAATATAAAATCAAGCGTAGCGTCCTTATCAAGGACTATTGTTCTGCAATACAGTGATGCCAAAATCGGCATTTCGCGTCTTTGTTTTTAGCAGGGAAAATACCGTTTTCTCCGGGTCTCTTGCGGTAGTAGCGGATCGAATTCATGTATAGCGGATCACGCCATGCATCTGGCGGAGAATTATCAGGACACTACTCGCTAATAAAAAAAAATATCTTGCCAATACGAGATTGCACAATGGTGTTCATATGGATAATAATCAACCACATCCTCTTCGGGATTGTTTATTCATATCATAACATACAATTAGGTATATTGACAAGTTTAAACTGTTGATTAGATCAGATATCGTAACCACAACTAAATGAATAGCAGACACACCGTACTACACGTGTGAACAAAATGTGAACATTAAGCCCAACGCACACAGCGAACATTTTGTTGTAAAAACAGTGTTCTGAGCTATTTTTTTCTGCTGTGTGCGGGGCCCAAAAACAGAAAACGTCTGTTCTGAACAAATGTTCCTGAGATCAAACTTGTTTGATCTTGCGAACATGTTCTGAATCAAGTTTTTGTCGTCTGTGTGTGGGGACTGCGAAGGTTTTTTTGGAATATTTTCCAAATATTAACCAATCAACTGGCGAGCCGCGCCTATTTGATAAAGGATTGAACCCGGGACTAAGCCGACTTGTGGCGCTGGCGGTTTGTTTCGAGATGAAATGTTCGCTGTGTGCGGAGAACAGGAACAGAAGCAGGCAAAAATACGAAACAATGTTTTTGTTCTAATACAACAAAATGTTCGCTGTTTGCGTTTGGCTTAATTCTTTAAAGTAAACACGGGTAATGAAAAACGATTTATGGAAGAAAAAATGTTCGTGACTGAAGTACGCACAAAATAGCATTTTGTTCACGCCTTTCACAGATAAAAATATTTTATCATAAAGTTTCAAACGGGGAAACAATCACAAGAACAATACGTAAATTTTCTAGCATTTTGATCACGAAAACTTTTAAACTTTTCACAGATTTCTCCAAGATATAACAAATATTTGCGCAGAGGCAAATAATCGTACAAATGTGTCAACAGTATTTATGACTATAATTGTATTTACCGAGGCAGAGTTTTCGTGTACCAACTAGAATTCTAAGAAGTTTCCTCGTTTTGGACCCCGTGGAAGTCATTGAATAAAAAATTACCTTTAATAAGAACCATGAACAAGTTTAATGATATTATAATAGATGACAATTTGTCTGATATTTTTAGCCATGCAAGATCATTAAACCGTAAATTTCGCAAAAATTGTTTTAGCATGTAAATATTTATTGGCATGGCGTTTTTGCCTGTTGTGAAAAGTTTTAGTCGGGTTTAAAGCTGCACGATCTTAAAACTTGAGTTATGTTATGCAGTTTTAGAACGCGAGTGCTTAAAACTTGTATATATACGGTTAATAACTATATACCGGTTATGTTTTTTTTTATGTATAATCTGTTTATTAAAATTTATAAGTGTATGTACGGCGGCCTGTAAATGGAACTTGTTCCCGTAGGTTATGCTTTGAAATAGATAAACAAGTACAAAAGAATAATAATTTTAATCGGTTTGATATTCTGACAAGGGCATCAGTTTTTAATATCACACTGCTTGATCATATATATGGTTACATGGAATTACAACTGCATCCCTTTTTCACTATGAGACAAGTGATCCGCTACCACTTTAACAATCACAAGATGGAATCCGAATGACACAAAAATGACAGTTTCATTTATTGTAAATTTCAAAAGCTTTTGTTTGCTAATTCACCAGTTAATGACGATGTTAGAAAACGCATAGTTGTGCACGAATCCACAAAACGTGAGCAGCACGCTTCACGTGAAAACCGAATTGACGTTTTCTCCCACGCATGTCAGGTCACGTGAATTCGTACCGTAAGTCTTTGCCGTAAGCGACTAAATGGACAGTTGTGGTGATGTTTGGTATTTATTTGTTCGGGGTGAACAGGACAAAGGCGATTTTAATGACGTTTTTAGAGAAATATCGTTCGTTAAAGACCATGTGATCCGCTAATCCTTATGACTCGCTATTCCTCAATTAACTGTAAACGGATAAATTATGAATCTGAAATATCTACCTGATGGTATTCTACCTCTAGAGCGACACATGTATCACGCAGAATTAGAGAAAGGCAGGATCGTGGGATATACAACGTATCTTCATATGTTCATCATGTGGACTCATCTAGAATATAGAATGTTTGCAGTTTGAGGTAAACAATCTTATGGAATTTTCTAATATTTGTATATCAACTAAATTCCTGACTGGTTCATAGTTTATGGTGTAAACGGAATAGTGCCAAAAACTCAGCGCTATCTTCCTACGATGTACAATCTTGCATGTACATGCATACTCAACATACTTCAGCATCAATGTATACCAACACCCTGACCCTATGCAGTTTTATACATTCTCAGTCGATATTGACGAAAGAAAATCTATACGATCATGAAACATCAGTAGCATATAAAAGGCAAATTGTGTCTTTTTTATGCAAATTTGTGGCGGTCACGTGGCGGCTCTCGTCCAATCAGAAGCGAGTATTCGTCTGACCTTTGGAGATGCCCCGCCCACTTGACCTCATGACCAAAAAGCTACCTCCAGCACAGGAGAGTTCCAATTTTTCCAGGTCAAAAATAGTTCCATGTATTCATCCGCGGTGATGCGGTCTGGCCGCGGTTTTGGCGGTGATTCGGTCTCGGGAAAAAGCTTCCGCGGAGAAAAAGTAGCCCCTAGATAAAATGGTCCGATTGGGTCGAGTGAGGTATCAAAGTGAAGCTTAGGTGAAGGGGCATCTAATGGGCTGGGTATGGTTTCCCAATGACGATCACGTGATCAAGGCATGTCTCGACTTGTTCTGGGTTGTACAGTTCTGCCATACGGAGGATGGGTACTAGTATTTCAAATAAATTAATTAATTAATTAATTAATTTTAATTAATTACTTGTAAAATGGCGGTGTTTTTAGACGGCGCAAGGGAGCAAACGAGGCGGTGGGGACGTCACGGGGAGAAAAAACCCTCACATTACCCTCAAAAAAACCTCTAAGCCATATAATAGTAATAAACATAATCTATAGGTGTTGTACCATGTTAATAGGATCAGTCTAGCATCTGTACCACCCTAGGGTCGAGTGTTTATTGTCCCGTGTATCTCCGCAAGAAAACAACAAAGAAAATGGCGGCTCCAGGATGGTGCGGGGACGCCCTTTCCATATCACGGCGTCGACCGTAGCGCCATCTGCACACATTGACGCAAGGGAGACAACTCGTGTGGGCCAAGGATATGGAAATAGCCGTGTTGGAGCTAGTGGAGTGACTACTGGTCCAATGGGGTCGAGTGAGGTATCAATGTGAAGCTTAGGTGAGGGGGCATGTAATGGGCTGGGTGTGGGGTTGAACTAGCGTCATTCTGCGCATGCGCGGTGGCCGAAGGGTATGAAAATAGCCGTTTTGGAGCTAGCGAAGCCAATAATGGTCCAATGGGGTCGAGTGAGGTATCAAAGTGAAGCTTATGTGAAGGGGCATCTGACTGGACTAGCGGCTTGGGCGTTGTCACCAATCTGCGCATGCGCCGTGGCCGAAGGGTATGGAAATAGCCGTGTTGGGAGCTAGCGAAGCCAATAATGGAGCAATGGGATCGAGTGAGGTATCAAAGTGAAGCTTAGGTGAAGGGGCATCTGACTGGACTAGCGGCTTGGGCGTTGTCACCATTCTGCGCATGCGCGGTGGCCCAAGGGTATGGAAATAGCCGTGTTGGGAGCTAGGGGAGTTACTACTGGTTCAGTGGGGTCGAGTGGGGTATCAAAGTGAAGCTTAGGTGAAGGGGCATCTGACTGGACTAGCGGATTTGAAATAGCGTCATTCTGCGCATGCTCGGTGGCCCAAGGGTATGGAAATAGCCGTGTTGGGAGCTAGCGAAGCCAATAATGGTGCAATGGGGTCGTATGAGGTATCAAAGTGAAGCCTAGGTGAAGGGGCATCTGACTGGACTAGTGGGTGTGAACTAGCGTCATTCTGCGCATGCGCATAGACGTTTTGGAGCTAGCGAAGACAATAATGGTCCGATGGGGTCGAGTGAGGTATCAAAGTGAAGCTTAGATGAAGGGGCATCTAATGGGTTGGGTGTGCGGTAGCCATTCTGCGCATGCGCAGATGCAATGCGGAGCTCTCGTCCAATCAGAAGCGAGTATTTCAAATCCGCCACGGAGCTCTCGTCCAATCAGAAGCGAGTATTTTGACCCGGTGCATTATGGGACATATCCAAGATGGCGGCACGTATGTTCAAGATGGCGGCACATCCGGTGTCGAAAACTGGCCATTTTTGTCGGGATGGGGTCACCTAGTGTCGAAAACTGGACCCTGTATGGGTCCCGCTAGACGTGTTGGAGCTAGGGGAGCCACGAATGGTCCAATGGGGTCGAGTGAGGTATCAAAGTGAAGGGGCATCTGACTGGACTAGTGGGTTTGAACTAGCGGCATTCTGCGCATGCGCAGTCTGGCCGTAGTATAGAAATAGACGTGTTGGAGCTAGGGGAGCCCCTAATGGACCGATGGAGTTGTATGAGGTATCCATGTGAAGCATTCGTGAAGGGTCATCTGATGGGTTGGGTGTGCGGTAGGAATATCATTCTGCGCATTCGCAGACGCAATGCGGAGCTCTCGTCCAATCAGAAGCGAGTATTTCAAATCCGTCACAGAGCTCTCGTCCAATCAGAAGCGAGTATTTTGACCCGGTGCATTATGGGACATATCCAAGATGGCGGCACGTATGTTCAAGATGGCGGCACATCCGGTGTCGAAAACTGGCCATTTCTTCGGGATGTGGTCACCTAGTGTCGAAAACTGGACCCTGTATGGGTCCCGCTAGCGCCTTGACGCCATGATATAGACCGGAGAGAGAAAACAACAACAACAAGGATGACACATGAGGGAACAACAACAACAACAAGTTTTTTTTTCATATAGTTTATTTTCCCCTCCATCATAACATACCCACGCTGGGGTAGCCGCGTTGGGTATGTTTACAATTCAAGAAAGACTCTTGTCCAATCAGAGACCGCCATTTGCATCTGTCCTATTCGTTCCTGTCCGTTAGATGTATTCTTGTCCAATCAGAAGTCGCCATTTCAGAGAGTTCCTTCTTCGGTCATGTTCATTCTGAACCGTTTATTCTAATCATCGTCGGACAGGCCTGGATATTCTTCGGGCAGCATGTCCTGAAACAGTTGTTTGCGCATTCTGATCGCATTTTCCAGGGCCTCTGTGGATGGTAGTCCCATATCCTCTTCCAAGTGACGCTTGGTCTTCATGATGGACCTGTGCGTGGGGTCCCCTTTCATTTCAAGCGGTAGTAAGGTATACTGTTCATAGATCGCCATGGCTGTTTTCCTGATGCGGGAGCGCATTTGGGTGTACGTCTGTTGTAAATTATCCTCTCCGGCGTCCTCGATCGCTTCAGCGTGAGTATTGATAGCTGCTGTCACAATACGATCCCAGAAGGTAGGTTCTGCCTCACTTTCCTGGGATGTAGGCTGACTCTCTGAGGTCAAGCTCTCCATATCAGTAGATATACTGTCAGCAATCTTGGATTCGGTATCAGTCGATGCACTCTCATCAATCTCTGTATCAGTATCTGCCTCAACGGGCTCCTCGGCGTCTTCAATCCCATGTATATTTTTCTGGTGTCGCATCATATCGTAATGTCTGGTGAACGTGCGTTCACACTCAGAACAAGTATAAGCCATGTTGACGGTTGAACGTCGACTGTGCGTGTTTTGGAAATACGCTCGATTTTATAGACAGTAACGGTCATCAACGCTTCAACGCCCTGGTGAATTAGCTCAGAAGCTCTGATTTCATGGAATTGACATCAATTCATCGAAATGCAGTGACGCCCGTCAACGCCCGTCGTTACGCCTTAACGCTCGTCTCAACGCTTTAACACACTTTCTTAACGCTTTAACAACGTTTAATGATGCGTTCGAACAAATGTTTCTTTTGTGCTATTGCTCTGACATACGCCGTTTTCCAGTTCATGCCCGAGGTTTTCAACATCGACGCTGTTCTTTCAATTTCCATATGGACTGGATCCTTATCCAATAATTTCATATGGGTCAGTAAGTCGACATACTGCTGACGTAAAGCCCGTCGTAGTCTGGGTGCCAATCTGTTATAAGGCTAAAATTGGCTTCCTCTTTCAGGCCTCCCATCCTTTGCGTTGAAACTTGTTTCCTGTGGCCTCCAAAATCTCGCCCATCTCAGCGTCCATATTTTCTTTTGAACAAAATCCTTCCATAGCCTCGAGTTCACATTATGTTCTTCAACTCAGGTTGGGCACTTCCACAGTTGGATAGTATTCCGGGACTGGTGGTATGAAGAAGGCCCGCTGTACGGGGGTGGGTTGCTGCTTCACCAAATGTGGACTCGGTGGATGGTGTAGGGGCTGTGGTGATCCCTCGCCGGGTAGCAGGTGGGTCGTCAGCCGGCGATCTTCGGGGATATGGGCTTTTAAATCTACGAACAGGTAGCCGTACGGACGACTTGTCGCTTCTTGAAACGCCTGCATGAAATGGTCGATGTTCCGAGGATAAATTCGACTACCAAACACACGAATTTGTGCTCTGTCGATGGGGTTGGAGAACAACACAAAGTATTGGCAGTTCAAGGCAATATCTCTGGACGCCTTCCCTTGAGAAAAGAGATTCTGGGTCAAATAGATGACGGACAGTTTGCGATGATGGGACCCTTTGGTGAATAGGTCGGCGATTTTCGAATTGTCCTTGGCCGCACTCATCAGATCATCTAGCACTACCACGTTGGTCTGCTCGGGGTCAAAGTAATACGGTTCGTCTATGTCATGAGGAATCGCTGGGACGAAACTCACATTCTGTAATCGCGTAGTTTCGTAGGCGGGCTGCCATTGGCCATAACACCAAACAACACGTGTCGGAGCTGGGGTTGCCACA
>JAVTVY010034182.1:0-15151 GCA_036873755.1 Hanleya hanleyi
CAACTGAGCTACGGAGGCACCTACCTCTGGAGAGGTCTATTCTTATACTTAACTAAACACGAGTTAAATTCGTTCAATAACCATAGTTTTTGTGTCAAATGATCTTTTCGTCTCGTTCAATACTTACATTAATGCTTGTGTATCCCATATGAACCAAACAACTGCCTAACCCACCATCGAGAATTTTAAAAGCCATCGTTTTCAACTCCCGGGATCTCCCGAAATGACAGCCGTTCCGAGTGTTCCGAGTGTTCGACTCTTGGACTCCGGAGGTTTCCGTCGGTGCCAATATATCTCAGAAGCCATTAATTTTGTCTCTTACATCCGCCTTGATCTGTAGTTCAAATGATTATCAAACTGCGTAGAATGTTCTCGAATGAAGTATAAATAACGCTAACATCAAACTACGGTGAACAACATTTTCTTCCAATCGTGTATGTAATTTATTTTATTAAAAAGAAGAAAAAAATGATTTTAAAAAGTGTGCATGTGGAGCCTCGACAACCCGCGCGGTTTTATTTTCCTCTCGGATTATCTCCCTTAGACCATTGATGCAGCACATGGGTCAGCTGGAGATGGTTGCTTGGCATGTGGTTGTGTTTAGACATGTCATTTCGTTCCTTTGTTTGTCTCTATATTATGATCTGTTTTAAAATCTCTGATAACATGCAACAAAATCTCTAAGAAGTAAGTAAATGTGTCTGAATCGACAACATGTTGTTGTTCTTGTTGTCAGAAGACAAAGTGTCAGCAGCCAGAACCCATCGTATTATCCAACTTCCAAGATATCATCATCAACCCATAATTTGTTGTTTTTTGTAGGCTATATTTTGTTGTGTTTATAACAGTCTCTCGTGTTCGTAAAATCTGCGAAAGCTATTGATCCCTCTCCTGGAACATGTTTTGCGAGAGTGATCACTCTCCAAATTCAATCTTCTTTATCACTCTCCTTTAGGCTTTGCATAATCAATAGTTCTGGGAAAAAATTAGGCCGAGGCCATTGTCACTTGATTGGGTTGTTTAGCTTGACCGTGATATTTTAAATACACATGCTAGATGCTATAATTATTTATTATTAATTATTAAATTGCAAACAAAGTGTATACGAATATGAAGAAAATGAGTAAGTTTTACTCATGAAAATGTAAATTATTTGCCCACAAAATATAGATGAGTGTTGGTCATGCTAAACAACCAATCAAGTGGCTAGTGATATAGAGCTAAAAAAAAAACTGAGAGGAAGACCCATAATAATAAAAAAACATTGGTGATTTATTCATCCAGTGTCAGCAGTGCGGTGTCTGTGTGATGGCAGAAGTCCATAAATTTATGGACTTTTGGTGACGGTGTATTGAATGTGGGGTACCGATATTATCCACACTCGACAGATTCCCCACCATCACTTTCCCCAACGACATTTTCCCCACGCCACATTTTCCCTACCCTAAGATTGTGAAATGTGGATCCAGTCGTGTATGAGATAAGTTCGACCAAAAAAAAAATCGTAAAGCGGAATTTGTCTTATCTGTGCGCCAGTGTACGCAGGCTAGTAATATCATTATAACCGCCTCATTGGAGGAGGATGAGCAAAAATTATTAATACCACAATGTGAGAGGAATTATGTGATTAAATTCAACGTTTTGTATAAATAAATATATGAAAGAAAATTACGCTCAATGATCAAAGTTTTATCAAGTAATACATGACTTGCTGGTCATCTGAAAGTGGCAAAAAAAGAAGTCATTGCCCCTTTTTCAGGAGCAAGATTCAGATACAGCAATGCCTTCAACATGGGCTTCGAGAAAATCACCATCATAAGTTTGTTTAGACAGTGTCGGAAGCTGACAGGGACCTGAAATATCACTGAACTGTTTGTTCTAGAGTGAAAGGGGTCTGAAGAAATCATGTAAAATCCTGTGAAATAACATTTTTCAGCAATTTTCAGTTTGCCTATAGTTACAGAATGCATGAGGCAAAAGTTTACTCGTGGTTCGCATTGCACTATGCGAAGGAAACCTGGCGGTTTTTGCTACTTTTAGATGACCGCCAAGGCGTGTATTACAAATGTCGTATGTATAGCATGTGTTCTGGTGGATAGACAGACAATTTTTCAATTATGATTTTTTTCGTCAAATTTACGACCTTTCACGATATTAGGGTGGAGAAAATGTCGGGTGGTGATAATGTCGGGTGGTGATAATGTCGGGTGCAGAAAATGTTGGGTGGGGAAAATGTTGGGTGGGGATAATGTCACGGATTCATTGAATGTATTTATTCAATTCAACTCAATTTTATTATGAACCGCTGGCACAAAATAGATTCATAATAGAACACAATTCATGATGTACAGAACAACGATCACGATCTGGCAAATTTATCTGCTGTATCGAAAAATTAAGTGAATTTAAATGCAATACATGGCAGGGTGTCAAAATATGGGTTGAGGGTAGCTCCCTTCTAGCTGTGCCACTTGCCTATACTTTCCCATGCCGGTAATAAAGATATGATAATCGCACACATACTTTTAGCTTTTCTCTGATCCCGCTATTATTTTTGTTGAGTGAATGGTACAAAGAATGTATAGATCATCCTAAATGAATGCTAAAATCGTCATCTCTCAGCGAAAAGTCCGATTTCACTTTACCGTTGACACGGTCGATAATCAACACTTGACACTTTCTCCTATGTAAGTGGCGTTACCGTGCGCTTCACTTCAGTACTCATTCTTATTATCGACCATGTAACTCAAAAGTGAAGTAAATTCGACTTTTGCTGGAAGGTGATGATTTTGGCATCCATGGGTTGATTTAAACTCTTTGTACCATTATCTTCACAAAAATCATAGCAGGAAGGATGTAAAGGTAAAGGTGAGTATTCAATAATCATATCTTTATTAACAGAAAAGGAAAGAATAGGCAAGTGGTATAGCTACAAGGGAGACCAGTAGCTATGAAACTTAGCTAATTGGGTGTGGGACAATCACACTTGCAAGTCATTTATCACCCAAATTGTTATGTACACTAAAAAAATAAATTTCAATTCGAGCCAAAAATGAGCTCCACTAAAATGTTATGACTAAACGGATCCAATCTGTAGATCCGACTCACAAGAGGCAAGTTCGTCCTTTCACGGCATGCATCGAGCTTAAATAAAAATTTGACGATAAAAATTGTGGATCAATTTGCGCTTAATCTTGGATCATTTGGTCTGAATCATCACTGGATCACCACTCATTGAACAACATGATACTCTCCCCTGATAGGTTGGGAAATGGATCATTATTGGCTCATCTTGAATGTACATATACATGTAGGTCAAATGACATTTAAACCAAGATTAGCATCATGTATATCTTTATTTCTGGATCATTGATCCAATACTGGATCAAAGATCCAATATGGGATCATATCAGAACTCCAAACGTAACGACCCACCGGGTCCGAGGTGGTAGTGGGTTTCCCACGTTTTGTCTCATTACTGCATCAAAAGATCAGTTTTGCCCTTTCCGGAAAGTGTCCAATATATCGCCCTGAATAACTGCTGCTCTTTGAGGTAAGAGGTACGAAAGCTGCTTCTGGAAAGTATTCGCCTCGGTTTCACATTTACCAAAGGCACCCACAATTATTTTGAATAATATTATATTGTTAAACTATTCCAGAATATTTGTTTGAAAAACTGTTCTGTTAATATTTCCTACATGAACTGATAGATCCTGTATAATTTATGTACATGGGGAAGTTTTTTTTTTTAGAAAAATAAAATATTTTATTACTAAAACTAATTGTGAGGGCCTTTGGCACTTACTGGAGGTTCTTTGCACCAGCACGGCCCCTAGTGGAACAAGGGAGATAAAACCGTTTAAGAATTGGGCTATACATATATGTGTGGAATATACATGGATACATCGCCATTTGTTTGAAGGTGCTCGTAGCATGCTAGTCTTCTTCAGAACATAATAAGAAATATAAATTTGGGATGACGATCAGTTCAGTGAAAAGCGGATCAGCACATGTGCAAATCTGTTTTCAAGATTCTGCTCTTAGAGATTTTACTTTTAGAATTTTAAATTTATTCACGCAGAAAAACTCCAATTCACCGGCATCCTGTGATCTCAATCATTTCATGGTGACAAAGCTGACTCGTTTAATATCATTTCACCTAGATCTATAGAAATTGTTGCAGCATTTCATGATACTGTACATGAACTGTAAAGCTTTTAATTTTTTTCAAAAATGTTGCTTAAATAAAATGTTCTTTTATGTGATATAACTGTTATACAATTTTGGGGTGAATATATTTTGCTAAATTGTACTTATAACAATATTGAAGTTATCCTGTTATAAATCCATATTGAAAAATTATCGCTTGTACGCTTGTGGGTCTATTTTCTGGTGGTAGGAGGTTTGACTTACCGTATACTCGGAAGAAGAAAATAATCCACAGAACTATCACCACACATAAACACCAATAACACAAAGGCCTTGATTCCTGACATTTTAGCAGAATATTGAAAACCTTTGCAGTTCACCTTTGACCTATTTCAAAGTGATTTTACTGACAAAATCAGAGTTTATATCATTTTTTCCATTTTTTATAGATGTAATTTTTAAGCAATTTTACTCTGCATAAATTGAGATACAAAAATATTATCAGATTCTATATTCATTGTAAGTATAAATATGAAGACAAATTTATTATGCGTTACACAAAAAACAATTCTCATATACATTTATTTTGTAGAGGCAACTACATGTAAAAGTAAATTTTTCTTGTTTTTATATTGGCTGCGTGCATCTTTTAAAACTGTTTTAAAAGAAGCAAAAAATAATAATCATATTTTGGGAATAGAGGATAATGTTTTTATCACTTGGCTGAGTGAATACACTCTGCCAAGTGTATTTTCTTGATCAACGATCAACCTTAAATCTCCATGACGTTGTGATTTTTTAAGATGAGTATACACTTTCTCCACTCATCTTAAAACATCACGCAGTGGTGCAATAGCGGAACCCAGTGCACGCCGTGGCGAGCAACAAAAGATTCAATATTTTTTTATTTTGCATTCTATCAGCATAAGTTTTATATAATAAGGTTTGGAATACAATTGTTGATAAAAAGAGATCTCATGCAACCCCCCAAAAAATGTTTGCAGTTTCCAAGCCTCCGAGGGGAGTTGAACCCATGACCTCCAGTTTACTAGACTGGCGCTCTAACCAACTGAGCTACGGGGGCAACTGTATTAATAATGATCAGTTTCTCTGGTATCTATTATCACACAAGGTTTGTCTGTTCAATATCTGAGAAGAAACAGCTGTTTTTTTTATTGATTTGAAGACCAGACAGTTGAACACATTCAATACAGCTGTCTCTGTTTACATGTCAGCATGTCCGCTCTGCACAGGCCTCACCTGTTAAGCCCGGCGCACACGAGAGCTATCAGCTGAGCTGACGGCCTCAATTGCCGGTCAGCTCAGGGGCTAGCTCTCGTGTGCGGGCAGTTTTTGGTGAGTTTTTGGCCTCGCGAGGCCGGGAGAAAAATATCAAACTTGTTTGATAATTTCGCCTCGCGAGGCCAAATCCTCAGCGTGTGCGGCGAACGCAAGCCAACAGCTCAGCAGTTTTACCGGACCGGCCAATGAATCGCATGTTATTTTCACTCGATTCATACGCTCGACTCTTCAAAATGGACTTGAAGAAGACGTTATGCGGGAACTGAAATCAATTTCTTGAAACTTTTGCTCACCGTGTGCGCTGAAACAACAAGAGAGCTAGCCGCTGAGCTGACAGGCAATTGAGGCCGTTAGCTCAGCTGATATCTCTCGTGTGCGCCGGGCTTAAGACTGTTTACAACTTTTCAATCTTAAAACATGTACACTAAGATACAATTTTATTAAGTTTATTTTATTTAAAAAGAATTTACAATCACCATCTTATTGTATTATGTAGAACCAGGCTTTAGCTAGTCATGAGTCTAGAACTAGACATAATAGAGGAGTCTTCTAGCTAGCCAACAGTCTAGGACTAGACATACTAGAGGAATCTTTTTAGCTCGCCATGAGTCTAGGACTAGACATGCTAGAGGAGTCTTTTTAGCTCGCCATGAGTCTAGGACTAGACATGCTAGAGGAGTCTTTTAGCTACATGTAGCAATGAGTCTATATGAATAGATTTGCTAGAGGAGGCATTCATCAATCCAGGATTTCTTTTAGTGAGCTCTGAGTGTAGGATTAGACATCATGGAAGAGTCTTTTAATACATGTAACTCAAGGAAACAAAAAATTGGTTTTTGGTCACGAATGTGATGAACTGCATCTCTTCTGTACTGTACACCACAAAGTTATTTTTTGTGCCTACCCGTGTGGTTTCTGGGTGTGAAAAGGAGTAGGAATCAAACATCGTGATATGACTGAAATAATGTTGGAAGCGACATTAAATCATAACTCACTCCTTGTTTTTTGCTCATAATTCTGTGTTTTTTGCATTTGTGAGTACGGTATATGATCTAATAATTCAATCAATGCTTTCCCCCACCAAATATTCGGGAGATCAAAATTATTAGAATGGAAATTTTATGAAATAATAAAAAAAAATAAGACCGTCGGCGTCCCGACCCGGCTGTAGAGATTCCTTGATTTCCATCTATTTTTCATGAAAAACCTGGAAAAATAAATACCCTGGAAAATATCTGTAGTTTCTCCCATATTAATCAAAAGCTGATCAAAGACACTATTGACTGATCGAATTTGAGCGTTGATAGAGGGGTTGAATTGAGCATTTACTTTATATGCAAGACAACGACCAATGATGTGTCTATGGCACTTTGATGGTATCATGATCTTATCATCTTTTTCAGATGCAGAGTTTTCCACGGTTGATGGTCCTGTATGTGAATGATGCGACTGAAATCCGTTACTCAGATGGATCGAGGCTCCAGTTGGCGCCCTGTGGATCTGCCTTTCAACATGATGCACCAGCGCCGGAGTCCAGTCATCCAGTACTCGGTAATTCAGGATTCAGTTAAAGTTGTAATCAGCCTCAAATCTATAAGGCTGAAATCGATGTCTTTCAAACTTTGCGAAGGTCACATATATTACGACAGGTACAAAATGAAACATTTGACCACAGCAAACTAAACATATTTGATTCCCAAGTCTTAAACCTGCTTTAATTAATGCCTTTAATCCCTTATTAATTGCACAATCAAACGTAGAAAACGGAAGTTAAAAGAAAAAGTTAACTCCCCTAGGAGAGAGTTGTCCGCCCCTAGGAGAGCTCTCCATTCAATTCCAGCGTGGCCACTATAAAGGCGACTGTTAGCCTCATTCCTATCCTCTTTCTCTTGTTTGCTCGAGCAGTGCACATCTAGGGAAGTATTCAGAGGCAATCTTACAACATTGGTTGTTGTTGTCTCGCTGGTGTAATATCCTTTATCAAGTCTTGTTTTTGTTATTCATTCGGAACTTACTTACTGTATTATTATGTCTGAAGTTCCGACTGGTATTCCTTGTCGTACGTGCGGGAAAAATTTATCCCCTTTAGACGCTCATACGGCTTGTTTGTCTTGTAAACATTTATGTTACCTGGCGTCCACGTGCGCGGAATGGGTATTATGGAATCCGGCGGCCTGGAAGAATTATGCCCAGGCCCGTCGGGTTTTTCTGTTACATGCTTGTGATGACCCGTCTTTGTCGGAGATCGACAGACGGGTCTTAGAAATTTTCTTTGGTCAATGATATGAAATGTAATGAAGTTCTTGACCGAGCTGGTCAAGACCCAGAGTCTCCCGTGTCAGTTTGTATACCACCAAGCGGTACCGTCCTACACGATGATAATTCCAGGTTGCTAGACAGTTTGACCCGGTTCGGAGTTTCATTGTCTAGGGTCGTTCCAAATCCAGTTCCTTTGTTACTCTCAACAAAGGCCCGGTCGGTCAAGCCTGGCCAGTCTATTGTTCCCGTCGAACAAAAGGAACCTTCACCCCAGGTTATTTCTCCTTTACCTATCGGTTCACCACATGTATCTTCTTGAAGGAAGAAAACAAATAAACGGTTAAATCTACATAGTTTATTTAATTCCGTTCCCGATCTATTTGTTGGGGCGAATGTTGGACTTCTTTGAGTCGGACGTATTTAGTATTTTCCGACGTACGTCGCTAAATATTGGTTTTTGGCGGAGATTTTAAATTCTCTTGAAATGATCGTCTGACGATGTTATTCTAGAAGTCATTATGAAATTCTCATGTGTATCTAATGACACAGTCCCCCGGGAAATACGTCGCAAACTTTGTGTTGCGACCCGGTGTGTTTATTGTGGGCTTTTATTGGCTCCCAACATTCCGCGGTCGGTATGTGAGCCTATTGTGTTGTACTCTGAACGAACAGGTTTTTGTTTCGTCATGATTTTATCCATTAAATTGTTGTATAAATCCTTACCAAGAGTGTGAGTACGACCCTGGTTTGACGCGGGAGGTTCGTTTTTTCCCTGCCGGGGAAATACGATTCTTTATAAGCCGTCCGTCATTGTTCCATGGGGTTATTGTTGTTTCGGACTTGGTAGTTCGTTACTTTCATGCATTCAATTCGTTGGTCCTGCCAAGAAGGTAATCTCTTGTTATATCAATATTATTATGTAATTTTGATATCCTGTCTTCAAGAGAGAACTTATGGGGTTTTATTCTATCTCTCATGTTTATGTGTTTGTTGTTTTTGTGTACGTAACCACAACTCAACTCTTTATAAACGATGCTATAATAATAACGTAATGGATATTGCGGGACTTCAATGCTACGACTGTTTGTTGTATTTTAATAAGCGTCCTTGCTGATCTCTTTGTGATTAGGGTGCGATCTACAAAGGGATCTCGTGTTGGTTATCGTGAGTATTTAATCCGATTACCCACTGTTTATTATGAAACTGTATTATGCCTTGGTATACAAATTGGTTTAAGATACATGTGATTTGTTTGTTTCTCACCAAACTGGTTCCATCTGTATACTGTATTTTGCGTATAATTCAGATGGAGTTATGCACTAATTTTAATTTCTTCACTATGAGAAAATTTTAAAATTACTAGCGTGGTGGGATTGTTTGTTGACCGGCCAAGGATACAAGCCTATTGACACGTAAGTCGTGAAGTCTTCTATGGTTTCTTTCTACCAAGTATCTGGGACGAGTATATTCGTCCCAGCATGTGTATTACCGGTACAGTTTACTAGAGCATCGAACTGCTTTTTAGTATTGTTCTTGCTGTTGTTCCTCTTCTCGACAATTTGTTCGTGTTAGGTCATTTCAATTTGTAAATTTTGAATAACCTCACTTTCCTGCCGGCGAGAGACTTTAAATGTTTTTCCTCTCTTTGTTCTCAGCTCCGTCTTCTGCGCTCAACTCCCAAGAAGCAAGTTGGACGGAAGACGATTGTGGACTGAGAGTGGTGTGACTTGGCGATCGCTAGGCCCGGACCAGTTCTGCCTCACCCGGTCTTAGGAACAGCCAAGATAAATAAGCCTTACCAAGTAGACCGTATGTCCCGAGTGGTTGAGGTTCTCTCTTGGTATAGACGGCTTCCCGAGTAGACCAATAACCTGTACGCTGAGGTACTCTCTCGGGGGGAAACTAATAATTTCCACACCACAAGCACAGCTACATGGCTGTGAACAATCTAAGATAAGTACATCAGTATCTTATTCACATGTTTAACCTTTTTATGTTGATGACCAAGGTTTCATTTGTTGATTATAGATTGTTTCAAAAAAGTTGTTTTCCTGGAAAAAATCTTTGATCTGGATGTCGGTTGTGTCACTATTTGGTTATTTATAGTAACATTGTTGTAAATGTTTAATATCCTCTCCATATGAAACTCCGGACGGAATTTCATATACAGGAGACAGATTACATCGGGAGAGGTCATAATGTAACCATGTTCACTGACACGTTACTCATGTTCACTGACACAAGATCCATTAATCTCAGTTATCTCATTGAGCTTACATTTGGTGATTAATGCTACAGACATTTAATATGTTCATCTCTTTAAAGAGAAGGAAATTTATTACAATCGACTACGGGGTTACTGTTTGCAACGCCGTTCTGTTACGTCGTGTACTTTTATAAGTTTGTATTCTGCTCCGTTATGAGCATGTATATTCATTAAGTTATTGTGAATGGGAATCTCTACGTTGTGTATCATACACAACGTTTTTCACACTTTTTTCACATTACGCTTTACACCGTCATGTGTCCCTCCTAAGCTTCGTCGTTACTCTACGAAGAGAATTCTGTTCAGACCTTGTTGTCTCCAGTCTGGAGTTCAGAATATCAAAATTTTGTATTCGAATCAACAGTATTTGGTCTAATTCTGTTATATGGTATAGGTCTTTGGATTATGGACGTGGATATTCTCTGAGGACGACGGCGGGATTGTGAATGGCTGACTAGTCATCTTTAATTGAATTCAGCAGTGTTGTATTAACACAGATTCATGTTGATTTTACACACAAACGTTATGTTGAGATCCATTTACCTTAGGATTGTGCTTAAGCGACACAACGTTTTTTGTGGTGTACTTGGGAGACAGTTTTTCCGACTTTCTCCTTTAAGTACCTTATTCCTGTATAGACCGTTACACCAATGATTAGACTTTGACATTATGGTTCTGTCATTCAACCTTGGGGTTGTTGGTTATATGTGGGACCTTACTCACTGAGTTCGTTGTTCGGGTTCGGTCTCTACAGCGGATTATTTGTCCTGGTGCCGAGGTCGTGATACCATTCCCGACTCTATTTCCCTCGTAATTGACTTCCTCCTTCAACTTCACCGGGATAGGAAGTCTTATATGAGCACCAGGGGAGGCTATCGTTCTGCTCTGGCTTGGGGTTACGTTTTACTTACCAACATTAGCCTTATTGATAATGTCTCTGAGCTGATTCGCGCCTTAGCATTACAGTCGCGTTGTACTCGCCAACTGTTACCGGAATGGGATATCGGGTGGCGGCGTTTCTTTGGCGTCCAGAGTGTCTGAACTTCATGTTCTTGAAAGATCTTCTATTTCCTGGAGGACGATCTTCGGTTATGTCCTGTTCAAACCATCCGCCACTATCTTACTCGTTCCGGTTCCGTTCACGGTTCTCGGCTACGGTTATCATGTCCCTTTCCCTGTCAGCAAGGCTTCATATTTGAATAAGCCGTGTAGTTGTTTAAGACCATAAATTAGTCTTTCCAATGGGCAGAAGGTAGATATTCCATTGACGCCCCCACTACTGTTTTTTTTTTTTTGCTTCTTCTATGTGGCCATCACTACACATGGCCTTTATGGAAGAACTTGTCCCTTCATGACATTATCCAGTCTTGTGTCTGGACAGCAAACTCCACGTTCACAAATTTCTATCTGTATGATATGTCAGTGCAGTCAGATAGTGTGGGGAGGGGGCGAAATTTGTCACCATTGCAGCAAGACGGCCATCTTGCTTTTCATCATGATCGTCTTGAAGGAAGGAATAAGTCTGATAGACGACCATGGACTCTCTAATCATCAATCTAAAATGTCTGACGCTTGAGAGTTTTAGCTTTTCCTTAAACTACGGTTTTACTTGTGTCTTTCAGCTTGAACTGACTACCTTCTGGATGATCTCAGCTGTGTTTCCTACGCTCAACTCACAAGACAAGTTGGACGTAAGTCGTTGGTGGACTGAGTATGACGTGGCTTGGCGCCCTCTAAGACCAAGAAGACCTAACAACCCGAGTGGGAGAGGATTCTGATTTCTTGGTAGAGTTTGACATATCACACCACGAGCACAGCTGCATGGATGGAGGCACTCAAGAATAAGTATATTTGTATCATATTCATGATTTGCCCTTTTTCGATTTCTAACCAGGGTTTTTCTTGTTGCTTGTCTCAAGTTATTCCCTTATCTGTGTCATCCCAGCTACTTGGGTAGACACTCAGAAGATAGGTTAGATTAGTATCTTCCATTACTACTCCATTGTTACCCTCTGCGTTACCGGCCAGGTTTCTTTTGTTGAGATTTATGAAAGAGCCTGCCCCTCCTTGACATTGTCCAGTCTTGGGTCTGGACGGCGAACTCCACGTTCACCATTTTCTGTCTGAGAGATGTCAGTCCAGTCAGATGGGATGACCATGCTTGGGCCGTTCATGGCTGCCCAGCACGTGGTCAGCTAAAATTTCAAAAAAGGGGGGGGGGAGGGGCGGCATTTTGAATCATCACAGCAAATCTACAAATTGCTGTATCATCTCATCACATTCATATTATTGGTCCACAATTGATTGATCTCATATTGAAGGAAGAAATAAGTCAGATGGACGACCTTGGATCCTCTAAAGAGATGTCAGACACTGTATCATCACCCTAAGATGTATGTATCCATGGTGAGTGTGATCTTTACCTTAACTGCGGTTTTGATTGTGTCCTTCAGGTTGAATCTGACGTCCTTCTCATGATCTCAGCGCCGTCTTCTGCACTCAACTCCCTAAATGCAAGTTGGATGGAAGACGATTGTGGACTGAGAGTGGTGTGACTTGGCGATCGCTAGGCCCCCGGACCAGTTCTGCCTCACCCGGTCTTAGAACAGCCAAGATAAATAAGCCTTACCAAGTAGACCAATAACCTGTACGCTGAGGTACTCTCTTGGTATAGACGGCTTCCCGAGTAGACCAATAACCTGTACGCTGAGGTACTCTCTCGGGGGAAACTAATAATTTCCACACCACAAACACAGCTACATGGCTGTGAACAATCAAAGATAAGTACATCAGTATCTTATTCACATGTTTAACCTTTTTATGTTGATGACCAAGGTTTCATTTGTTGATTATGGATTGTTCATGCTATGCCCATGTTTCTGTGTCATTCCAGCGGTCACTTAGCCTACTTTGATCTACTACAAGACCGAGGTTCCCACCTCCGTATGTTGGTACTAGGGCATTAATTAAAGCAGGTTTAAGACTTGGGAATCAAATATCAAACATTTAGAGACAATGTTTCTATTTGTTACCAAGTCAAACCTGCTTTAATTTAATGTGCCCACCCTTCCGTCCCCTCGTACCGCGGCCTTGTTTCATTACTGATCTCGGTTTGAGAAAGAGGATAGGAATGAGGCTAACAGTCGCCTTTATAGTGGCCACGCTGGAATTGAATGGAGAGCTCTCCTAGGGGCGGACAACTCTCTCCTAGGGGAGTTAACTTTTTCTTTTAACTTCCGTTTTCTACGTTTGATTGTGCAATTAATAAGGGATTAAAGGTATTAATTAAAGCAGGTTTGACTTGGTAACAAATAGAAACATTGTCTCTAAATGTTTGATGTTTCTACCATTCACGAGAAAATAGAAGAAATTGGTCTTTAAAAATAAATGGCATGGCGTGCCGTTTATTTTTCCACGGCCATGTCAAAAAGCGTATAGGCGTGTGATGCATTCTACCAACGTCAGAGTTCATACGCCTCCTGGAAAGTCCTTAAAATTCCTGGAATTTAATTGCTAACCTGGAAAATCCTGGAAAATGCTTAAAAATGAAGTTAAACTCCTGGAAGAACTACACTTTCCTCTTCTGGGAGAACCAGTGATCTGATGCCACGCATTACTACGCCAAAATTTGTTCCTAAACTTCTTTAATTCGCTCATCTTTGTTGCGAGTTATTGACCTGGAAAGTCCTGGAAAACTACTGGGATTTATTCCTTTCATAAGTGTATGAAACCTGTAACGTATGCTATGTGATTTTGCCGAACCTTTAGGCACGAGCCATGGCGTTATCCCATTGCTGCAGCTGTTCAGCATTCAGATTCATGAGCGTCGCTACATCACTCAAACGTCCTCTCCATTTTTCCTCTCCGCGTCAACACACTCGATGGCGAAACAGAAAACCTGCCGAGGCGGGCAGAGTTTCAAATTTTTCTGACAAGTATTCTTGCACTTGTTGTTTATGGCGATCCCATTATCATCAAATTTAATACATATGATGCTTTAGCAAACTTTGCTGCTGAAAAATGCACAGGGGAGAATTTACAAAATCCATCAATTTTGAGGCTGATTACACCATGATTGTTATTTAATTACACCTCTCAATTTTGACGGGACGTATTATGGTATGGCTGTGTCTGTCTGTCCGTGCATCCCTTGTACCATCCGTCTGTCTTTTCCATTAACATTTCTTAAAAGTGAAAGAGTTTTTATTGGATTCTTTCCAAATTTGTCACACATTATCGGCACCATTTGAATATATGCATGTGACCTTATTATGCCCCTTGACCATCAAAAAAACTACTTCCATCAGGTCAGAGAAGGTTATGAAGTTCTTGCTGGTTTATTTCTTCATACATAAGTGTCTTTGTGTTTGGCTATACCACCAAGCACCTCCACTCAAAGTTTCTCAAATTTGGCGATACAAATCGCATGCTGATAGCAAAATACGAGCATAGCGTGCAAGATCCATGATGTTACATTTCATAACTGGTGTCTAATTCCGCTTAACCCGGGGCTAGGGGCCATATGAACCCATGTACTTCAAACTCCTCATGGTGCTCATATGAACAGTCACAATCAAAGCATGACTGAGATACATCATTCTCTAGATGATGACTTTACAACGAATACTGATCAGCGATACAGATTTGATATTGTTGGAACATGCTGTTATATGGAATAGGTCTTTGGAGTATGGATGCGGATATTCTTTAATGGACGACGGCTGAATTATGAATGACGGACCAGACGCTTGTAATTTGATGCATTTACAGATATTATCAAAACAGAAATATTGAAGATAATAAGAGAGAAAACTATCTTCAAGAAGTTCATTGTGTGCTGTCACACATGCCTGATGGCGGGTGGTTGGGTGCATGGGTTCCGGTTCCTGTTGCTTCAATGCGTTTTGCTGAGAAGCAACAGGAACTTGATAATGTGATGTCTAGCACTGTAATATCACTTGTCTTTATTGCACCAAGCGTCCTGTCTGTGTCTTGTGCGCTGTCCTCAGTGTTTTATAGGGTGGATGGAGGATGTCTGGTTCCATGCTGCTTCAAAGATTTCTTCTTTGAAGTAGCAGGAACACAACTGGGCTGGGTGGTGCTTGGTTGGTTCGTCGTGATATAGCTGAAATATTGTTGAAAGTGACGTTAAATTCTTTTCACTCACTCACTCAC
>JAVTVY010034183.1:0-14077 GCA_036873755.1 Hanleya hanleyi
TCCAAATAGGCGGCATTTGATTGGATTTGGAGCACACTATTCCATTCTCGATTGAAGCCCGAAATCGTCAATCTATGGCTTTGATCACTGATCAATTGCAATCTTATTTTAGGCCTAATGGTATGCACTGGCGGCGATAAGTTTACTTCTCCTGTAATAATTGAATAAGATACGTGATCTTACCAACTGGGTGATCAGCTTCATCGACAATATTGCAAAGTCACAGACAGCCGAAATGGCATTAAATATTTACATATGTGACGGGTAGGAATTGTACTATTAAATGTCATTCATTTTTAGTCATATTCATTGTTAGGAGTAATTATAATATAGATTTGTCTATGCAGGGCATTTGGCCGTAGGCCGGTAAGTGGAGTCGACCCCTTAAGCGAACAGCTGTTGCGTTGCCATGAACAACGAGACGTACACAGTTGTCCGCTGCAGAATGCGTGCTTCGACGCATAACGTGTTCGTAACTTTTGTGCAAGTTTCACCAGAAAAACGGAGGTATGTTGTCTTAATATACGTACAAATTTGCTGCAAGGATATGCCTCATACATGTACGATATAAATGATCGCGTTTTTGGTGTGAATCTGATGGAAAATTTGGTGTTATTTCCAGTGTCTGGTGCGTTGGTCGATGAGTGGCTCGAGAGAAATCGCATCCGTGATGGTGAATAGAAATACCGCAGCTGGTCCGTCTTTTTGTGCCGTAAGATATACCCAAATGTCACATTCAATTTGAAGGCAGTGACCTGATCTGTAAAAATGTTCTCGGCGTAAGTAGGAAGATACGTTGATAAATGTCCCTGACACGCGCATCTTCAGGCAAGACTTCAACCGGAGGTACTGCTGGGTCCAAGGAAAAATCTTCTCCACGTCTCATGCTTTTCGTCTCGTACAAGCGGATAGGCAAGCAAGGCAGGGATGCAGGCAGGGAGACAGGCAGGCTGGTCAGGTAAGTAGTGCATTGCATACTCTCCTTTCCCTAAAAATGGACTCCTTTTATAGCCAATTGACCTCATTTGCATATTTTCAAAAGGGGGGAGAGGGGGACAACAAACCGACCACCCCTAACATACAACTACAAGCCGCCATTTTGAAAATATGCAAATGAGGAGGTGAGACAAGTGCAATTGTCCACCATTTTCAAACCGACCACCCCTAACATACAACTACAAGCCGCCATTTTGAAAATATGCAAATGAGGGGTGAGACAAGTGCAATTGGCCACCATTTTGAAACCGACCACCCCTAACACACACAAACAAGCCGCCATCTTGAAACACATATGCAAATGAGGGCTGGGGATCGGGAAAGTGAAATGCTGGGGATCGGGAAAGTGAAATTGGCCGCCATCTTGAAACCGACCACCCCCACCATACACAAACAAGCCACCATCTTGAAACACATATGCAAATGAGGGCTGGGGAAAACCCATTACACACACAAACAAGCCGCCATCTTGACACCGACCACCCCTAACATACACAAACAAGCCGCCATCTTGAACATATGCAAATGAGGGCTGGGGAAAACCCATAGCACACACAAACAAGCCGCCATCTTGAAAACGACCACCCCCACCATACAAAAACAAGCCGCCATATTGAAACCGACCACCCCTAACATACACAAACAAGCCGCCATCTTGAAAACGACCACCCCACCATACAAAAACAAGCCGCCATCTTGAAACACACCACCCCCACCATACAAAAACAAGCCGCCATCTTGAATAAACCCAATTTTTGGAAAAACCCAGTGCAAGTGCACTCATAGGCCACGCCCCAATAACCCCCTCGCTCCGCCCCAAATGACGTCAAAACAGGTTCTCGCGCATGCGCAGTTGAGGGGTAAAGGTAGCAGATGCTTACTACCTACTACTCAAGTATTTATTGCACAAACACCATAAGAGGCAGAGTACAAATTAAATCGAACAATTAACCAGAGTAACAATAGTATGTATGCCACATGGCCCTATTACTGAGGTTAATCTTAACTACTGCATATACCCTCAACCAATCAGCGCTGTTTCCATAACGAAGCTGAGGTGGTTTAACGTTTATCAATGAAGAAAATCACCGATCAACCGCCATAGAATATAATGTGAAACAAGAAAACCGGAATAGTACATTCATCAGATTGCCGATGCCCAAAATGTGTTGTCTCATATATCTAGATAACAACGTGATGTAGAGACGCTATATATTCGTCTTTGTACCGGTTATGCTCAGGAGAATGACATAGAAACATTATTATCTTGTGCATAGAAGGTGTTGGTCTTGAGTTGAATTACCGTAAATTACATAAATGCTACCTTTCTACTATAGTACTATATATAAAAATTTGTTGTATTGTTGGGAAAATAATGTGATTCAAAAAGTTGTTTTGATCCTGTACAAGGGCACTGAAAACCATTAAAGAGATGTAAATGTATTTTTTCCACACGTAAAGCTTGAAATCTACTGAACCTATATTATTCAATCTGTTTCCTTTAATTAAAAACTTGTAAAATTAAATCGGCGATCGTTATTTATTTTGGAATGAAGGCGCATTAGGAGACTGTTACCAACAAGTTCTGAGCTGACCTACTTTTGATGAAAATTTCTGGTGATTTTTGATGAAAATCACTAGCGATTCTGACTTGAGCGGTGCCCATCTTAATATAGGCAGGATTTCAACTGGGGGTGGGGATTTCCAAGAGTTCAATTCGCGTTCGAGTCCTAATGCCTACTGTACTTCGTAGGTCCTGTGACGTTAGTCACACTGCCATGTATATAACACAGTACAAAACGTGATGGGATAATGAAATAGGAAATGCTAATTTTCCATCATTTGTTAGTGCATTTATCTACACTGCTATTACCAGGCAACTTGCCATTCTTAATACACACAATTCAGTATATAGTTATAGATATATGTAAACTGTGGCCTTTAACGTGTATCCTATTTCACATCCAAACATTTCATCACAGACCAAATCATGCAGGCTTCAAATTTAGGTCAAATTGCCACTGATGATGAAGTATCCTACATCAACCAATTAAGTCAGCCTGAAGCAATAACCCAGCAGAACATAGAAAGATCTGGTATCATCCTTCAGATTAGCCTGTGAGCAGCAATGATAAAATTTACTGAGGGTGAAACAAAGCTGTCCTGCAAGCCACCCAAGGAATTTATCAGCTTGTGTTGGGACATTTTGTTGGTATCATGTAAGTTGTTTAGTAGTTTACTCATTCAAAACTCCATACCATATTTTCTGTTATTCAACAGACAAATTTCTTTACTGGTTTTAATTGTTTAAGTTTTACTGGGTTTCAACTGCTACAGATAGTAACATAGTACTGATACTGTAGACATGGGTAGTGTGAATTTAATTATTCCATGTTTAGTACAATTTGTTCACATGAATGGTGGAATGTCTGGACTCTCAAATGAAAGTGTGTTATACATGTATAGCTCAAGCATGTTAGGTTTGAGGAACAAACACAATTGCAATTAAGATATAACCAAAGAAATTTCATGACAATTATTGAATCTAAGTAGGCCCCTACCTAACAAAATTAGATTAATAAAAAAGGCCTTCCTGACGTAAATTGTTTTCTTTTGAGAGAGAATGGTATTTTTTGGGTTAAGAATTTCCTGTATAAAGGTAGGTTGTTCAAGGAGGCTTTGTTTTGCCGCTGTTGTGTGCATTAAGGGTATGGAAACATGATATATGCACCCAGAGCCCTGATCTACAGCTGTATAAAACTCAACATCTGGCATTGACGGCATGTTTAAAGGGTATTAATTTATTTTCTTTGGGTAGAATTTAACTAGATAAGTAACTTTGATTGTACTTCTTGAATATTGACTATATATCACACTGGGATATAATTTAAACAAAAACATTACATGTGTAATTATGTCTAAATTTTTCTTGTCATTTCAAATTTTGATTCCTTGATTAAGGGATACAGAATCACTGCCACGGAGTGTGTTGGTGTGTCACAGAATCACTGCCACAGAGTGTGTTGGTGTGTCACAGATTCACATCAGCACAGTAACTGGTAAACTATTCATTCAATCCCATCACTTTTAATCTTCAACAAAATATTCAATACTGTTTTAATCGAAAATTTCTGGTGATTTTTGATGAAAATCTCTGGTGATTCTGACTTGGGCTGCATGTGCCCATCTTAATATAGGCAGGATTTCAACTTGGGGGTGGGGGGGAGGGGGGGTGGGATTGCCAAGAGCTCAGTGCCTGTCCTAATGCCTACCTTACTTCGTAGGTCCTGTGACGCATAGTCACACTGCCATGTTATACATATACACAGTATATATCAGTATTATACAGTCTTATAGCACATTTTAAAACAATATAAAAGATGTATACATGTACATGGTATATAGCGTAACATTAACTTCTGAGGTCGGTGTCATGAATCCATTTGATGAGCATAAAACTGAACTGTAGTGAGGTAAAAAATAGAACAAAATAATATTGTTTAAAAATGCATCTTATATTTTACCACTATTCCTACGAAGTAGGCTCTCATTTGCAAATTGTCCGGTAATGAGTGAGTGAGTCCATCCGATTCCTTTCGTCAGCAAAATAAGGAGAACCGTTGACATTAGAACCTTGAGTTTTAGCATGAACGTGCGTTAGGGGACTGTTACCAGCAAGTTCTGAGCTGAACTACTTTTGATGAAAATTTGACCTATTTAGGTGACCTATAACATTACGCTTGGACCCCCAAGTCATCTTCTTCACCCTACTTCGTAGGTCCTGTGACGTTAGTCACACTACTCATGTGTGATATGTTTTCTTAAAATGTCAAAATATATGCTAGCATTATGTGATCCATTATATTGTTTAAAAATGTGCTATATAATATATAATGTGCTTTCTCGTAAAACTTGTTGTAAAAATATGTGATATATTGTTTTAAAATGTGATATAAGACGGTGATATAAGACGGTATGATACTGCTATATACTGTTTATATTCCTACGAAGTAGGCTACAGATCGCAAATTGTCCGGTAATGAGTCAGTGAGTCAGTCAGTCCATACGAATCCTTTCGTCGGCAAAATAAGGAGAACCATTGATATTAGAACCTTTATTTTTGGCATGAACGTGCATTAGGGCATTGTTACCAGCAAGTTCTGATCTGAAATAATTCTGATTAAAATTAGATTTATAATTAACACTTCAGTATATTGTTATAGATATATGTAAACTGTAGCCTTTAACGTGAATCCTATTTCACATCCAAACATTTCATCATTGACCACATCAGGCTTCAAATTCAGGTCAAATTACCCACTGATGGTGAAGTATCCTACATCAACCAATTAAGTCAGCCTGGTGCAATAACCCAGCAGAAGAAAGAAAGATGTGGTATCATCCTTCAGATTAGTCTGTGTGAGCATCAATGATAAAAGTTTACTGAGGGTGAAGCAAAGCCATGACGGCTGTTTAAAGGGTCTTAATTTATTTTCTTTGGGTAGAATTTAACTAGATAAAGTAACTTTGATCATCATGCCAGAAAAACTGTGGTCCGTTTTGCTCCAGCGTTTTATCGCGTTTAATGAGTATCAGTTACCACCACCGAGTCCTGTCCAGCTAAAAATACCCTGTCATTGATCCACATTCCACTGTATGCCACATGGCCCTATTACTGAGGTTAATCTTAACGTGCATCTGGGATAATTCCACAATTGCCCGACAGCATAGGCCTACTGCATATACCCTCAAACAATCAGCGCTGTTTGCATAACTTAAATTGTTAAACCATATCATTGAAATAATATAGCAGAAAACATTGATGTGAGTTATGATATGTACACTATGACCAAAGACATGTTCATAATGTGCTAATCGGATAGTTAGGACAATCATTACTTTGCATCAGAGAGTGTGTGACTTGGATTCAAGGGTTAAGACTTTTGAGGGAAATACAATTTTGACAGCAGAAATATGACCCGCCATTTGCTGATTAGAGCGATAAAACAGGGTAGGCTAAATGGACCCTTTTCAATGCAGTATTTCTTGGCATGGATGTGAAAATATGAGGACATACTTTGGGGTTTTTTTGTACCTCTTGAATATTGACTATATATCACACTTGGATATAATTTGAACAAAAAAATACATGTGTAAACAAAATATGTCTAAATTTCTCTTGTCATTTCAAATCTTGATCCATTTTGATTCCTCGATTAGGGGATACAGAATCACTGCCACGGAGTGTGTTGGTGTGTCACAGCAGTGCAATTCCGATTCACACAACGAAGCTGAGGTGGTTTAACGTTTATCAATGAAGAAAATCACCGATCAACCGCCATAGAATATAATGTGAAACAAGAAAACCGGAATAGTACATTCATCAGATTGCCGATACCCAAACTGTGTTGTCTCATATATCTAGATAACAACGTGATGTAGAGACGCTATTTATTCGTCTTTGTATCAGTTATGCTCAGGAGAATGACATAGAATCATTATTATCTTGTGCATAGAAGGTGTTGGTCTTGAGTTGAATTACCGTAAACTACATAAATGCTACCTTTCTACCATAGTACTATATATAAAAATTTGTTGTATTGTTGGGAAAATAATGTGATTCAAAAAGTGGTTTTGATCCTGGACAAGGGCACTGAAAACCATTAAAGAGATGTAAATGTATTTTCACACGTAAAGCTTGAAATCTACTGAACCTATATTATTCAATCTGTTTCCTTTAATTAAAAAATTGTAAAATTAAATCGGCGATCGTTATTTATTTTTGGAATGAAGAGCGCATTAGGAGACTGTTACCAACAGGATTCTGAGCTGACCTACTTTTGATGAAAATTTCTGGTGATTTTTGATGAAAATCACTAGCGATTCTGACTTGGGCGGTGCCCATCTTAATATAGGCAGGATTTCAACTGGGGGTGCAATTTAAACAAAAACATTACATGTGTAATTATGTCAAAAAAATTCTTGTCATTTCAAATTCTGATTCCTTGATTAAGGGATACAGAATCTCTGCCACGGAGTGTGTTGGTGTGTCAAAGAATCACTGCCACGGAGTGTGTTGGTGTGTCACAGCAATGCAATTCTGATTCACACAACGAAGCTGAGGTGGTTTAACGTTTATCAATGAAGAAAATCATCGATCAACCGCCATAGAATATAATGTGAAACAAGAAAACCGGAATAGTACATTAATCAGATTGCCAATACACAAAATGTGTTGTCTCATATATCTAGATAACAACGTGATGTAGAGACGCTATTTATTCGTCTTTGTACCGGTTATGCTCAGGAGAATGACATAGAATCATAATTATCTTGTGCATAGAAGGTGTTGGTCTTGAGTTGAATTACCGTAAACTACATAAATGCTACCTTTCTACTATAGTACTATATATAAAAATTTGTTGTATTGTTGGGAAAATAATGTGATTCAAAAAGTTGTTTTGATCCTGGACAAGGGCACTGAAAACCATTAAAGAGATATAAATGTATTTTCACGCGTAAAGCTTGAAATCTACTGAACCTATATTATTCAATCTGTTTCCTTTAATTAAAAAAATGTAAAATTAAATCGGCGATCGTTATTTATTTTTGGAATGAAGGCGCATTAGGAGACTGTTACCAACAAGTTCTGAGCTGACCTACTTTTGATGAAATTTTTGGTGATTTTTGATGAAAATCACTAGCGATTCTGACTTGGGCGGTGCCCATCTTAATATAGGCAGGATTTCAACTGGGGGTGTAATTTAAACAAAAACATTACATGTGTAATTATGTCAAAAAAATTCTTGTCATTTCAAATTCTGATTCCTTGATTAAGGGATACAGAATCACTGCCACGGAGTGTGTTGGTGTGTCAAAGAATCACTGCCACGGAGTGTGTTGGTGTGTCACAGATTCACATCAGCACAGTAACTGGTAAACTATTCATTCAATCCCATCACGTTTGATCTTCAACAAAATATTCAATACTGTTTTAATCGAAAATTTCTGGTGATTTTTGATGAAAATCTCTGGTGATTCTGACTTGGGCTGCATGTGCCCATCTTAATATAGGAAGGATTTCAACTTGGGGCGGGGGGGGGGGGGGATTGCCAAGAGCTCAGTGCCTGTCGGAGTCCTAATGCCTACCTTACTTCGTAGGTCCTGTGACGCATAGTCACACTGCCATGTATCACAAGAAAACAAAATGTGGTCAAATCCAATATACATCGCTGAAGCAATTTAACGGGTTATCCTGACGCATTTCGTTATTAAACAGGATGAACAACCTTGAAAAGTATCGGTATAGCCATAAAGCATTCTTTAGCTCTACTACATACAGGGGATATCATTCATGGTATGTTTCATTGTTTTTAGAGTTGCTCGAATTTCTCATTAATAATATCTATGTGAAATTTGGCAACACAATATCAAAAGCATTATACATATTGGTATTCCAATGGGTAATAATTGTGCACCATTTTTGGCTGCCCTATATCTGCTCTCTTATGAATACGACTATATGCAAACGCTTTCAAAAACAAAGTATTTCAAAGCCCGTTCCTTCTCATTAACCAAGCGCTATATAGACGATCTTCTTATTGTAGATAATCGCTATATCAATGAAGCAGTGAAGAATATATATCGACCTGCATTGGATTTGAAGGAAACTACAAATGGTCCTAGCGGCACATTTTATTTAGACATATATCTCTATAAAAATGAAGCGGGTCTTACAATTTCGACATCCTGAACTGTCTCTATCTGGACAGTAATATGCCAGAGGGACCTGCATATGGCGTATACATATCACGCGTAGTAGCATTTGCTAGATCCTGTGTTAAATGTGACGATTGTAATCAACGTCACAACACATTATTCCAGAAACTTGCTATATCATCAAGCGCCTCCACTCAAAGTTCTCAAATTTCGCGATACATATCGCATGCTGATAGCAAAATACGAGCGTAGCGTACAAGATCTGTGGCGGTACGTTTCGTAACATGTGTCTGATTTCGTTTAACCTGGGACTAGAGGCCGTATAAGCCTATGTATTTCAAGATCCTCGTAGTGTTCATATGAACTGCCACAATCACAGCGTGACTCAGATACATAAATCTCTAGATAACGACGTTACAACGTATATCATATGGATTAACAATACTGATCAGCGATACAGATTTGATATTTTTGGAATATCATGTTAATCGTATATCTCTTAGTGTTTTTCATTTCAATGAAATTGGTGTAACGATTTGTGTGTACAGTTGGTCAGTTCGAGAACTGGCGAACGAATGTTGCGTGTATTGACCGAGCACAACGTATAAAGATGTGATTGTGACATTCCCATTCAGTGCTGACGTTTCTGGTTGATCGCTGTATTTCTCTTCCCACATCATTCTCACATAAAAAGTATTCAGGTAAATAAGACCGTAATATTTTTGTCGGTCAGCTCTTACCTTATCCGCGGAGTTATATCAATCTGATCAACCTTAAATTGATATTAATCCAACCTTGTTACTCACTTCTGCTCTGCAGCCGTGCAAAGATAACCCGATTCATCAACTTGTAAGGAGTTGATGTGTTGTGTTGAGCTATATTCATTTCATACATAAATAAATGAAAATTTGTCCACGAAGCTTGATTGAACAAACTTTTTTTCTATAAAATCCCAACTAATTTTTGATGGGCAATAATTACTGGCCTATCAATCAACGTTCCTGAGGGCATGAAATAATTACGCTGGAAATCCAATGACAAAATATGCACAAATGACAAACGTCTGTACGCCTAGGTAAAAATGTTATACAGACATGATAAAGTTCAATTATGACTGACGAGGCAAAAAGCCAAAAAATACATTAGGAGCAAAATCATATGAATGAGGATTCTGGGATGGGATAGGTCCGCTAGGCAAAGAGAAGGTAGTCGTGGAGAAATATTACTGATCAGAAGAGTTGCTAGATTCCAATTTCGTTTGGTCACTCCACCTTACTGGAAGGACTGAACGTCCGGTTTCAACGATACGCCATTTGTATACATGTAGTTCAGCGAAATTTGGAAGTTGGCGATGGAAACTATTGTATCTTCATAGCATAGAATCGGGTTCTGGTATGGTGGGTGGTTTAAGCCCTGTCTGGCCTGGGGGGCATCATGACCCTCTCCCTACCAAAATATTCACCGGAGCTCAAGAACAGAGAGATCGGAGATCTGAAACTTCCTGACGTTGCCATAGTAGTATACAAAGCGTAAATTGGCGTAATAGCGCCTCACTGCGCATGCGCAGAACCTGGTGTGACGTCATAAGTGTGTTTTGTGCGCATGCGTGATGTGTGGGAGGTGGGTACAAATGTGGGAGGTGGGTACAAATGTGGGAGGTGGGTACAAATGTGGGAGGTGGGTACAAATGTGGGAGGTGGGTACAAATGGGGGAGGTGGGTACAAATGTGGGAGGTGGGTACAAATGTGGGAGGTGGGTACAAATGTGGGAGGTGGGTACAAATGTGGGAGGTGGGTACAAATGTGGGAGGTGGGTTGTACCCACCTCCCACATTTGTATAGTAAAATCTATAAATTCCAAGAATCTTCATTATCATGATGTACAAATGTGATTACAAATGTGGGAGGTGGGTACAAATGTGGGAGGTGGGTACAAATGTGGGAGGTGGGTACAAATGTGGGAGGTGGGTACAAATGTGGGAGGTGGGTACAAATGTGGGAGGTGGGTACAAATGTGGGAGGTGGGTACAAATTTCAATTTGATACCTCACTCGACCTGTGGTGTGAGTGAGTGCAAGAATGTATTCATCCGCGGTGATGCAGTCATGTCTGGCGGTGATTCGGTCTCGGGAAAAAGCTTCCTTGCCCAATGCCTACGGACTTTACCGAAGATACACGGACTTTAACGAAAAGACACGGACGTACACGAAAAGACGCGAAGGTGAACGCCATTGTGGGAAACCTCCCACAGACAGGTCAGTACATGCATTCCTATGTTGTTCACGCATAATAAAAGGATTGATCTGTAATCTGTGTTGTTGTTGTTGTTGTTGTTGCTCCCTTTTTTTGGACTAACTCATCAGAATAGTACGTATCACGGACTACACCCGTAGAGCTACATCTGGTCTATAAAACATGTCCCTCTGGATCCCACACCTTCATTTCTACAGAGCCATGGCGGAGACCCAGCCCCATGCGACTCGCATTTTACAGTATGCCACCGTGGTGAATTCATTCACGCGTTACCGAGCAGTGGTCCGGTCCATGTTTGCAGATGGCGACGACAACGAGGGACGACGCCAGATCCTGAACGAGTTCACAGAAGCGGTCCTCCACAGAGTGCACTCGATGGAGAGGCGTGCCATCACCACTACTGGACTATGACAGCCATCCTTGATGCTCGGGCTATGGACCACGAGCGCTCACGCCGCAACCAGCACCGGCTGGTTGGCCTCATACTAGTCTGTGCCCTATTCACCCTGGCGCTGTGGTATTGACACTATAAATACCAGGGTCAGACAGAGTGTGTGTCATTCACCGTTCGACATTTGGACCAAGCATGTCATCCGTCCTACGAGCCATCCTCCCCCTTACACCTTACCAGGTGGGATTATACGTTTATGAAGATTATGTGACTCTGGTGGAAGATAGTGGCGGGGATTGGAGGGCGTCCCCTGAGACTTTATCGAATACGGTGACACTACAGCGTGATGGGTGGACTAAGTTTAAACGGGTGTTGAGCGGAGAGTTAGACGGACACCTGATCCACCTGGACAAGGCCAACTACGTATACCATACTGCGCTCTACCCACGGGTGGGACGCTACCAAGAGCCGGCTCGAAGTTTCCTCCTAACTCCCTCTCTGTGGTCAGCCTTGGAGAAAATAGGCCCTCTGGTGGACCAGTTATTTATACCCGACGATCGATCACCCCACCAATTGGCATGGGCTCATGCTATCGAACACGCACTAGATGAACCTAATGAAAAAAAAGCGGATGGAGAAAATACTATATGTATAGAATGCGCAGAGGCTGGAATGACAGGGTCACCTCATGAAGCCACCCACACACACATGACGGGCCAGAACGATGAAGAAGAAGAAAAAATCCGTGATGAAGCCGCGGGGCCAATGGCTGAACCCCATGAACAACTACATGAACCCGACGACGATGCCATTGATTACCCCGCTACACTCAGTCAGCCCAATGACATGACTACCTGATCCTTTGATCTCACGGGGTTCTCCCTATAAATACGAGAGACAGTGAAATCTGGTACCATTCACGTACTGACCATGACGGAGCATATAGTACTGGCGTATTTCAGCTTGACCCCCGAGGTTTTCCTGCACGTGTATGCGGATAAGGTCGATATCATGGAGGAGGTGGTGGGAGACACGGACCCTACACAACCGTGCCCGGCTCACATTCGTCTGTCCCGGGAGGGCTGGACCAAATTCAAACGGGTGTTGTCTGGTGAACTGGACGGCGACCTCATCCACTTGTGTCACGATGTGTACATCCGACGCGGCCCTTTCTTTGCTCAATTGGCTCGGCTAGATGGAGGTACAGTGCATTTTACCCTTCACCCTGATCTATAGTCTGCATTGGAAGATGCCGTGGTGAATGTGGATGAAGTGCTTATCAAGCGGTCATCAGACGAGTTGGACTGGTCATTGACCATGGCCACTGTGGAAGTCCACGAAGAAAATCAGAAAGAAACTCAGCCCCAAGATATACCCGTTATAAATAAACGATAGAGCCAGGGTCCATCATCATTTTGTCACCATGAAGCGCTGGGAGAAGGTGTTGGATAACTTATACTACAGTCCCGACAGTCCGGCAGCCTATAGTGCATTGTCGGCTCTCTATCGAGCGGCCAAAACCCAGGGGGTACAACGTGCCCAAGTCCGAGATTGGTTAAGAAGACAAGACACCTATACCTTACATCGATCTGTCCGTCGCCATTTTCTACGGAACCGGGTCATCGTGGGAGGAATAGATGCCCAGTGGCAAGCGGATTTGGTGGATATGAGCGCCTTTGCCAAACACAACGATGAGAATCGGTATATCTTGACGTGCATCGATATCCTATCCAAGTATGCGTGGGTGGTACCCATCCGGACGAAAACGGGGGCAAATCTCATAGCGGCGTTCAAAGACATCTTCAAGACCGGGCGCAAACCTTTGTATTTGCAAACCGACGAAGGCACGGAATTCCTCAACAGACCGTTCCAAGCCTTTCTCAAGAAACAGAAGGTGTTTTTCTTCCATACGTACAACGAGACCAAGGCTTCCGTGGTGGAGAGGTTCAACAGGACATTCAAAGGCCGCATGTATAAATATTTCACCTATAAGAATACAAGGCGGTACATCGATGTTCTCCCGAAACTGGTGAAGGGTTACAATCGAGCCTATCATCGAAGTATAGAGAGAGCCCCCATTACCGTGACCCAACGCAATGAAGCCCAAGTCCGGCGTGTCTTGTACCCCAGGCCATCGCAGCGAACGACGAAGGCGGTGTACAAGGTCGGCGACCCTGTACGGATCAGTAAAGTCAAGGGCAAGTTCGAGAAAAGTTACTTGCCCAACTGGAGCGATGAGCACTTCCTGATTAAACGGCGCCTACCCCGACAGCGGCGAGTCTATGAACTGGAAGATCTCCAAGGCGAAACGTTGCTGGGGACGTTTTACGACACGGAATTACAGCCTGTTGTAAAAACACAGCAAGACTACTACACGGTGGAGCAGATTTTGAAAACGGAACGTCGACGTGGCAAACTGTTTCATTTCGTAAAATGGCAAGGCTGGCCCAGTTCCTTCAATTCCTGGGTCGCGGCCAACCAGGTGAAACGACTATAAAGCCAGACACCACTGCCGTCCTCCTTCATTCCACGTCCGACCCCAGTGCTATGGACCAACAGCAGCTGCCTCCGAAGACAGCGTCTCGCAAACCGCGCAAAGCGCAAGTGGGCTTTGGGGTGCTATTGCTAACCCTGCTGAGTGTGTTGTACGGAGGTGTGTTTTACGACGTAGCCTATGTCAGTACGTTACTTAACCAACTGAGAACACCAGCCATCAGT
>JAVTVY010034184.1:0-14069 GCA_036873755.1 Hanleya hanleyi
CAGTTATGATGTATCATTTATCAAGTCTTATCAATGACTTCTCAAATTTCCTTTGATTGTGTCCTTGTAATGTATTCACTTACCGGTACTACTTGTCATCCATCATGGTGTATTTCATAAACATCAAAATGACTTCTTCGTCGATCAGGCACTAAGGCAGCTGGACTTCTCACACTTCTCACTTGATCACTGGATAAACAGTTACACAATGTTGACATGATATTACCCCATTGGACACAAAATGTTGCCAACATTTGATACAGTCTTACGACATTATGTAACTATTATAAATTCATTGGACTGATTAGAATTTCAGACAAAATTGAGGGGTGACTGAATGTTAATAGATGTTTTGAATTATTATAGGATTATAACATGCATAGAAATTTTTTTTGGAATAGGAGATTAATGCATATTAGTTTGCAAGGACCTTAGAGTTCAACAAGCCACAAAGCGTATTGCAAGTATTTTTGTGGACAACGCGGCTGATAATTACTGGTATCCATATGTATATAGCTGTTGACCTATGCAGATATAGTGACAGTTTAATTAATTCTTTTTTGGAAATACCTGCAGGAAATACATAGGAAATTAAATAGCCTGTAAGGGCCTTAGATTGCACTCATCCACAACTGGTATGGAAAAACGACATGCTAAATGTAATAAGTGATTGGAAATTGCAAAATACCGCCAAGTGGTAACAGTAAATTATATCAATGACATATTAAAACAGACAACAGACAGCAAAATTCTTTCACGCAATGAATAAATGAACGGAGAATGAACAATGAAGCATAGCCCAGTTTTCGACACAGCTTCGATTTCAAAACATAAAGCGAAAGCAATGGGGACGAGATATCTGTGCGTAACGTATTCAGTTCAAACAATTGTTTGTCCATATTACTTACCAGAAAACAGATGTAACGGGACGAGTAATGTTCATTGTTAAGCTGCCAACAACACCACACGTTCTCTCTCCTCCTCACACTGCAATCCAGTAGGTGGCGCTTCATAAAACGAAGGACGATAACCGATGACCAGTTGAACCATAGTCCAGTTGAACGTTGAACCAAAAAGTGGTTCTTTGGACGACCACCGCGGGAAAAACAATAACGAGGGCGGGAAATACGTTGAACCGAAAAACAGTTGAACGTATACTCGGTCGAGAATAATTTTGACCCACACAACAGTAATAAGTCTTTCATTTTTGATAACTTCTATGATTGTTTCTGACTGTTGATAGGCTATTTTATGAGCGAAAATAGTAATATGCCATCAAAATAAGTGCATAACAGCGAAGTTTCCCAAATCGACACGCGTTATTAACGACTTGGACATTCAGTTTTAAGCATAACCACATGGTTTATTTGGAAAAGTCTGCAGAATTTAACTTAATATTAATAAGAAAATTACTCCCTGTTCTCAAGACATTCATATCCCATTGTTTCGGTCATGTTGGTGTCGTTTTACCATGCACGGAGTTTCATGTGGTTGAACGTATAACCAGTTATAGGTTGAACGTAGAACCAATAATAGGTTCAACGTTTACGCCCAAGCTAGTATCATGTGGTTATACGTAGAACCAGTTATATGTTGAAAGAAGAACCAATAACAGGTTCAACGTTTACCTCCATGCAAGTATCAATATATGCTTGAATTCGAACTGAAAACGTTCAACCAGATTCCGGGTAAACGTTTACTGTCATTAAAAATTGGTTCAACGTTGAACTGATAACAGGTTGAACATTTACTCACTGAAATTGGCCGTTTTTACAGTGTAGAGTATCCTGACAGACTGGCCTTCCATGCCCTGCAGGAGCAAAAGGCCTTGTGTAACAAACGCGAGGGATGGCTATACAGACTGAAAATGTTTATGAGTAAAGAATTAGACATGGACGTTGACAACACACGGTGCAGTAGTTTCAAACTCAAACTTCAGACACACTTCCAGGCTTGTTTCAACTATGCACTTCAGGATAATAAGCCTAATTCTAATGGAGAAAACAAAATGAGGACATACAGATTATTTAAAAGTAATATTAAGTTCGAACCATATTTACTTGTATGTAAAAATTCCCATCACAGACAAGCTTTTTCAAAATTAAGACTAAGTAACCATAAATTGAAAATTGAAACTGGTAGGCATATAAAACCCAAAACAGAAGTTTATCAGCGAGTCTGTGACACCTGTCAAGTAGTTGAGGACGAAATGCACTTTGTGTTGTCATGTTCCCGGTACACAACTGACAGAATATCCTTATTTAAAACAATTAATGAAAGTCACAGTAATTTCATGACCTTAAAGGAGTACTTACCTTATTTTTGAGTGTGACTATATTTATCAGCAATCCTATTCCAAACCTTATTATTTAAAAATTATGTTGATAGAATGCGAAATAAAAGAAATATTGAATATTTTGTCGCTCGCCACGACGTGCACTGGGCGCCGCCATTGCACCACTGCGTGACGTTTTTAGATGAGCGGAAGTGAGTGTATACTCATCTAAAAACGTCACAACGTCATGGAGATTTAAGGTTGATCGTGATGATCATGCCGATAATTCGCACGAGAAGGAACCCAATAAATTCACTGACGTCCCAGTTGATTTCAGTAGTTCAAGTGTAGCCATGAAAATGTTTACGAACTTAGAAGCATCGTCGTTTAACTCAAATCAGTGGACAATTGCAGAGGGTGCTCTTCTAGTTACCGCTCAGCTTTTGTCCAGATTGAATCGGGCAAGTCTCAGTTGAAAAACTTGGAAGAAATTCTTCAGTGGGCTTTTAGGAATTACCCCCGTGGGATTGGCAGCGCCAGTTTTTCCCTCGAATTAAAACTCGGACCCAGAGTAATTCAAATGTCCGTAGTTGGAACGGCCCTGGATAAAGCGTTAGCCGTGACGTTGTCCTGAATTCTGACGTCATCAGTCACGTCATCCCACAGGCAACATGGCGGCGCCCACGTCGACCTCAAAGCGGAAACATGGCTCCATAAATTGTAATAAAACTAATAGGTTATCGCCCTCAACGACAGTAAAATAGTTGGTTATATTTCTTTAAGATTCTAACCTTTGTAATAGGAACCAATATAAAATAAGGTAAGTACTCCTTTAAGTGATATTGACAAATTTGTCCTCATCATGTCCTCAGAGGACTTGGTCAGTATTGTAGTGCCACATTTGTATGCTTGGTACACCCTTCGGCTTCAGTGAGTAACCTCTCAGCCCATATATACACCACAGTATATGTATATATATGAACATTTTATTGATTTGTTATTCATGTTCTTGTTCTTTGTTTGTACTCTGCCTGTAAAGGTGTTTTGTACAATAAATTGAATTGAATTGAATTGAATTGAATTGTATTCTGTTCAATTATAGTATACTGGCCTATCATGTTTATCTTAGTAAAAATGACTTAATCTGCAGCTCTGCAATCATACATGCATCTGTCAGTATTCTTCTATTATATGTAACAAAAGTCTGTCTAAACAATTTGTACCATTTTGCATGTACATATAACCATTTGCTAATGCTGAGGCATATTCAATTCAATTCAATTTATTGTACTAGAAACAAGCCCATTTAGGACAGAGTACAATCACATCAATCAATAAAAAAACATATCATGTTAATTATCAAGAAGGAAGTAAATAGATTGCATATTGCCGAGATACATGTAACTATTATATAAAGGTGCATATCCTTCTATATATTAGTCAATGGGCAATAAAGTAGACATTTGAATATCAATAGAGGTACAGCAATGAGCATTTTGTATTATTACAAAGTAATGATATCCTAAAATATTGTGTACAACATTTGGAATGATTGATAGTGGACCGGCTGCATCACTATGGAACACGTGTACCGCTAAGCTGAGATTTTCGGTGTTGGAACGAGTTGTAAATAAAGTGAGCGATAGGGGTACAGAGTACCTCAGGGGGATCAAGAAGTAGTATTCCTATCTCATTCAGACTCAGGTGAAGAATGGATGGTTGTAAGTTGAGAAGAATTTGGAAAAGGTGACGCCTTAGGCTATTATATAATGGACATTCAAGTAAAATGTGTAATTCGTCTTCTACTTTATCTATGCAGAACTTGCAGAATCTTAGATCTGGCGGTATTCTGGGTCTGATGTAACGTCCCCTTTCAATTTCAAGTGAGTGAGCACTCAAGCGTAAAAAGGTTAGAGATTTCCGGCATTTCAGGTTGTTTACAATGCTGAGATAAGGAGAGTACTGTGGCTCAGGTTTAATAGTACTATAGGTTCTGAGCTTGGATTCAGGAGATCTAGTGCATTCTTTAAAGATAGTGTTAAATTGCAAGGTTAGTTTTTCTTTCACATGTCTCAGAACTGTGGGGTTAGTGGGGCAGGGCTGGTCAAAATAGTCTAAGTTGAGGCACTGTAGCATATGTTGTATACCTGCAGACCAAGACAGAATTATTAGTACTACTGAGGGCTTTATCTGCTAAGTAGGCTTTGTAGAGAAGACGGTTAGGCTGGATATGCTCAAGCCTGATCCAATATTTTATCATGGTAATAAAGATATCGAAAGATGCAGGATAGATACCCAGCTCTGCAAGGGCACCTATATTACTTGCCTTTCTAGGGAGGTACAATATAGATTTGCATATTTTAATAGTGCCTGCATTACAGGAGACCTTGTCCCAATTTGCAAATAGGTTTAGGTGTCGAAAATTTATTAGTTGTCTACCCCAGATCTCTGAGGCATATGTGATTATCGGTTTAACAACAGAATTATAGATTTTCAAAAGTGTTTCAACCGGGGCACATTCAGAGGTGCAAAGGGTTGTTTTTATTTTATACCAGGCCCGTAATGATTTGGTTCGGAGTGTTCCCATTGCACCTGTGAAATTTCCGGTGTTACTAAAGGCTACACCAAGATAGGTGTAAGTGGATACTATTTCCACTTGTTTGTGGTTATATATGTAGTTAGTCTTAAGGCTAACTTTCATCGTTGAGTTGAAAACCATGACTTTTGTTTTAGAAACATTCAGTGATAGCTTCCAATCTTTGCAAAAATTTTGCAAGTTATTTAGGTTGGACTGTAGACCTGAGCTATGGGTAGAGATAAGTACTAAGTCATCTGCAAATAGCAGGTGAGAAATTTGTGCATCATCTAAAACTGGGGCTTGGCTTTCATTAATATAAGTGTGAAGGTTATTGAGGTAGATGCTAAATAGAATGGGGCTACACACACACCCCTGTTTAACTCCCTTCTCAGAGAAGATGGGGTTTGAGACACCGGTAGTTGTTTTTATACTGTAATATGTAGAGCTATACATACTACAGAGGAGATCAAAGACCTTACCATTGATATCATGCTCAAGGAGCTTGTAGTAAAGACCAGGCCTCCAGACATTATCAAAGGCCTTGGAGAAATCTACGAAGCATACAAATAGTTTTTTCTTTCGGGCTTTGTATTTATTTATTAGAGTCCGCAAGATAAATATGTTGTCAGCTGTTCGGAAGTCTTTGCGAAAACCGCATTGTGCTGGGTGAAGGAGATCATTTGTTTCAAGATATTCAATGATTCTACAGTTTATAATTGACAGAAAGAGCTTTCCTATGCAGCTACCTAGGGCCAAGCCTCTGTAGTTGCTAGGATCGAGTTTATCACCAGATTTGTAGATTGGGTAGATGTACGATAAGCTCCAGGGCCGAGGAAAAGAACCAGTATCTAAGATTAAATTAAACAATTTAAGGTAATGATCAATAAGTGGAATAGCCGAAGTTTTAATCATTTCATTTAGAATAGTGTCAGGACCACTGGCTTTTTTATTTTTCAATTTCTTGACTGCATCTCTGAATTCAGAAGCTGTTACAGGGTTATTAATTCCAGAATTGACAGAATTACTGGAGTTATTTCTGAGAGTTTCTAGTTTAGATCGAATATCACGGTGGTGATCATTTTCATCACTATTGTCAGTATTCAGATCGGCAAAGTGGTCAGTCCATGTTGCCATATCAATGTCATCAGTTTCTGAAGTCGAGTCATCAGTAAGGTATCGAATAAGTTTCCAATATTCAATTGGATTAGCAGAAGCAAGATCGTCTAGTTGGTTGAGGATCTTAGTTCGAAACACTTTCTCTTTATAATTTAGCAGACGTTTATAGGCTTTTTTGTGTCTATAATATTCTATTGTAGATTTTCTATCGTAAGAATTAGTTTTACACTTATTTAGGGCTTTGAACATGTTAGTCTTTAAGGTAGTACAGTCGCTGTCATACCAACGAGATCTCTTTGACCGTTTCTTGGAGACACGGACAAGTTTAAGTGTGTTTGAAGCTGCTGATAGGAGTATGCCATGTAAATCACAAGCTGCAGTGTTTACCCCATCGGGGGAGAGTTGATAATTCTGCATTATAAATTTATTAGTGAGGTTTCTGCATTCAGGGGAAGTAACTCCATATAGAAATGCAGTGGGTGAACTATCAGTCCAAATAAATTTGTATGGCTTAGATTCCTTAGCGTTAGTAGATTGAGTGCCACGTTTTTGTGAAGTAACATTTTCGTGCAGATCAAGGTCAGGGTGAGAGATATCTAGTTGTAGAATTACAGGGCAATGATCAGATAGATAGGTTAAAGGGCGAACTTGCAAAAACATGACATGTTCATATAACAGAGGACAAGCGAGTACATAGTCCACAGTGCTGCAGCCATTATATGTAAAACAGGTGTAACTTCCAAAACTATCCCCAACACAACGACCATTCATGATGCGCATGTTTGTGTTTTTACACAGTTGTAATAAAGGTGTCCCAAAAGAGTTAGTTACAGTGTCCATCGTGTTACGAAATTTAGGTATGTTGAGATTTGGATCAGTCCTCAACTGAGGGAGAGGTGACCGTCTGTGGTGCCCTGTGTCATCAAGATGATCGGACTGTTTGCCAACTCTGGCATTGAGGTCACCACCAACAAGCACATCACCCATGGCGGAGAACAGAGCTATGTCACGCTCTAGGATATCAAATGGGTCATATGTATCTCCGTTCCAAATAGGAGACTTGGAGGGAGGAATGTAAATTAAACCTATATATAGATCATTTTTTAAGTTCAGTTTTGTCTTGTTCAGTTTAATCCACAATGAGTGACCGTTGTATTTCTTAACCAGACTAATGGCCTCATGTAGATAATGCTTATAATAAACGGAGACACCACCCCTAGTAGTATTGTCAGAGATTAATTCAGTTCTTGGGCAGTGAAGGCCATAATAATTTGGAAAAATATTATCAAATTTTTTGCTCATCTCATCATCAGCAGTGAGCCATGTTTCACTGAAACCAACAACATCAGAACCATCAAACATATTTACAATGTCACTGAGCTTCTGGCTGTCCTTAATTTTGTTAGGCAGCCCTTGTACATTCCAAAAACTGAGCGATAGAGGCATACTACAATAAAATTTCTTGATTAAATATATGTTAACCTGTCAGGCGAGCACTGCATATTTCCGTACATGTTTTGTAGGGGTTGTAAAGTGTTGTAGTTAAGAAATAATTTTACCATTTAATACAGATCTAACAATAATGACAATGTGTAGATTAGAGCCATATCTTGAGTCTTATACAGATCATACCATTAATCATGCCAAATATCATGGCATAGTGATTAAATTCATAAAGCTACCAGCTATAATTAGGATGTTCAGGTTCCATTAGATCTGGTCGGCAACAAAGTAAATATCTAGTGTTCATTCCGACAGCAATGAATTACCATTGTATACACAGAATACTATCGTATACATAGATATTCAAAAATCATATTTTTAAAGGGTAAAATATTTCTGAATTTGTTTCTATTACATGTATTTCACCAATTTGGATTTAAGATAAACTTTAACCTGCATTTGATTAAATGAAAAGTTAAAATAATCCTTAAGGAGAATCATCCATACATTTATAATGCGTATCAATCAATATAGGGATGACCAAATATAGACCTCAAAAATTTGTTTCTAATACAAATATTGGTTAATATAAATATCCAGTTTGGATTCACCAGTTAACAGTCAGTGGTTAACAAGTTAAATACTAATTAGAATTTAATTTGGCGTGAATAGATATGGTCCTCATAAGGAGTATTCAAGTACCGGTACCATTGATACACATGTACAAATCAAAACAATGGATACAATGAGAATGTCAAAATTAGGATATAATACTAAGATTGAATTTCAGATGTCAAGTCAAATTAGGATTCCATCAGCATTTGAGTGAAAGAAAATTGAATAGATGCTATTTAGGTCAGTCTGATCTTCAAATTGAAGCAATTATCAGAATTTCTATGAGATACATATTATAGAAAGCAGGTAATTAGATAAATATCATATATAGTGTAACTCATACAATATCAGTTCAGTAGATAACCAAACTTGTAACTAGGTTGGATATTAACCAAGATGATTTCCCAAATCTCAAGTTTTTGCCCACAACAAATAACAGCTTTTTGCGGAGTTAACTGTTACCGTGGGTAAACACAAAGTTTGACGAAGTGAGATTCTCACAGATCGACATACTATTAAGGGTTAAATATCAGTACAATGTAGCTCAACTCACTGGGAAATTTGGGAGAAAACCAGGGTGTATATTAGGGAGCATGCGGTTCCAAGGTAAGTATTGTTGTATGTTAGGGTATGGCCACAAAGAGGGGTTTGGCACAGATGACGGGTACATTCCATAATGTCCCAGCGAATTGTAAGGTGATGGGAACTCCAGGCCACCCATAGAATTATGGGTTGGCATACAAGGTATTTCCTGTCGAGTCTGACCAGTCGGTGGTCTCATGGTAGCACTAGTCATTGATATGGGGCTTGTATTGATTTCTGTCGACATAGAATGTGTCCCAGGCACACTGTGTACCGGAGTGACCTCGGGGTTGACAGGTAGTGGGGTAGTGACACTTGATTTATGCCTGGCCTGAGTACCAACATGTAACGAGTCCTTGTCGGCGGAAGCTGCTAGAAAAGGTACAGTTGTGCGTGTGTGTGTACGACCATCCTGTGACATACTGACCACTTTCGGAGCAGGTGTCATATCTGGATGAGGGATAGTTCCCGGTTCTATATCATGTACCTGTACCATTTTTGTAGGGCTAGGAGTCCAGTTGGTCCTCAGCTTCCCTCTGCTGCGTAGGGCGTGTCTCAGTATCTGACTAGCTAGAACTGCCGTTCCCCTGGCGTTGAGATGGGTGGTGTCATGGTAGAGGTCACTGTTGATGATGCCAGATGCTGACACAAAGACACGGCAATTGTTAAGAAATTTACAATTCATGTTCTGGCATATTAAGCGCAGTCGGTCGTTCAGCTGTTGTATGTTTGGGTTGTATTCCTCACCCACTCTACCTCTTCTGGGAAGCAGGGAACAGAAGTTAATAGAAGCATTGGGGAAGTGCTCAAGGGAAGTAGCAATAAGTAGACTGAATTGTTCTTCCAACTCCCCAAGGTCAGCATGTGAATTACAATCATTGGAGCCAATATGAAGAGTAATTGTGGTGGTTTCAGAGTGAGTGCCCAATTGCTTCATGTAAGAGATAACATCAGTAATCTTTGCTCCTGGGAGAGTGCGTATGTGCGTCTCTCCAGTCCGGTCCAATTGATGGCGCTTGAGACCTTTAATGATAGATGATCCTATAATGAGGTTGGTACACTGAGGGAGAGAGGCAGATCTGTAGGTAAACCGACTATCATGACTAGTTTCACTCATGTGAGGGTGCTCACCTTGGAAAGCTTCAAATCTATGTATGAACACATTTCAACTTGACTCAGTTAAAAATCTGATGGACCGTAAGGGTTCTTGCCAGAATTAATCAGAGATGCTCCGGATAGCCCCGTGGTGGTTCCAACTTGTTTCTTGCCCGTGATGGTTTGTGGAGGGACCTTCGGGTTCACTGGGAGCTGAGGTGTTCCGGGAAGCATCTTTGTTGCAGAGTGAACATTCTTTTCTGTCAGTGATTTCATCACATCAAATGAGGTTTGGAGTTCCTGCATGCATTTGGACATTTGTCCAAGAGTGTTCCCCATGGTGGCTAGTGTAGCCTTAACATCTCTGATCTCAATTAGGAGAATATCGTCTCTTGGGTCTTGGTAGAGTTGGGGGTCGTCTTCTGATCCTTTGCCTCCTCTTCTTTGTATCGGTTTTGCTGGTCTGGATTTGGCGGGTTTCTGCAGTTGAGGGGCTGGCATGTTTGCAGAGCGAGTGTGGATTGGGGAGTCTTCTGTCGGGGGAGATTCTTCTTGCGATGCCATGGTTTTGTTGATGAAGGCTATTTTGCATATAGGCCTAAATGTTTCGTGCCTTAGATTGGAACAAGATATCTTATTTTAATAAGTATTTTGTAATTGTAGAAAACTGTTCTCAGTCAGTACCATAGAACTGCAAACAGTGTGTGTGGTGTGTGTGCGTGCATCCATCCGTGTCCGGTGTCCGTCCGTCCATCTACTTGTACATGTATATACAGGCTTTGTCTGCAAGATATCTTGAGAACTACTGGACGGAATTTCACCAAACTTATATGTAAGCTTCAGTGGGATAGCCCCCTCATTTGATTAGGTTTTGGTGTGTGTGTGCGTGCATTCGTCCGGTGTCCGTCCGTCCGTCCATCTACTTGTACATGCATATACAGGCCTTGTCTGCAAGATATTTTGAGAACTACTGGACGGAATTTCACCAAACTTGTATGGAAGCTTCAGTGGGATAGCCCCCTCATTTGATCAGGTTTTGGTGTGTGCGTGCATTCGTCCGGTGTCCGTCCATCTACTTGTACATGTATATACAGGCCTTGTCTGCAAGATATCTTGAGAACTACTGGACGGAATTTCACCAAACTTATATGTAAGCTTCAGTGGGATAGCCCCCTCATTGGATTAGGTTTTGGTGTGTGTGTGCGTGCATTCGTCCGGTGTCCGTCCGTCCTTCTATCTACTTGTACATGCATATACAGGCCTTGTCTGCAAGATATTTTGAGAACTACTGGACGGAATTTCACCAAACTTGTATGGAAGCTTCATTGGGATAGCCCCCTCATTTGATCAGGTTTTGGTGTATGTGTGCATGCATTCATCCGTGTTCGGTGTCCGTCCGTCCGTTCATCTACTTGTACATGTATATACAGGCCTTGTCTGCAAGATATCTGGAAAACTACTGGACGGAAGTTCACCAAACTTGGATGGAAGCTTTATTGGGATAGCCCTCTCATCTGATTAGGTTTTGGTTTGTGTGTGCATTCGTCCATGTTCGGTGTCCGTCCGTCTGTCCATGTACTTGTACATGTATACGTATATGGGCCCTTTCTGCAAGATATCTGAAGAACTACTGGACAGAATTTCACCAAATTTGGATGGAAGGTTCATTGGGATAGCCCCCTCATTTGATTAGGTTTGGGTGTGTGTGTGCATTTATCCATGTCCATCGTCCGTGTTCATGTATATACAGACCTTGTCTGCAAGATATCTGGAGAACTACCCCACGGAATTTCGCCAAACTTGGGTGGAAGCTTCATTGCAATGGGCTCATCTGGTTAGGTTTCGGTATGCATGCATCATGCATGCGTTCGTCTGGGTATGTTGTCTGTCTGCCTGTCCATCTACTTATACATGTATAAACAGGCCTTGTCTGTAAGTAGGGATTTCAGGCCTTTTTTTTCTTTTGTGAGAATTGTGCCAACTGCAGTACAGATTGCTGAATCGGATAGGAATGCCACGCCCCCTTATATATATTCACCTATCACAGCCAGAGTTTCTGGGTTACTTATCTACATGATAGCATAGAAATTATCAAGCAACACAAAGGCCATTCCATATGGGTGAAACTGAACAAAAACAAACTCCATTTGGACAAAGATCTTTATATCTGTCCCATATATATTCCTCCAGAAAATTCACCTTTTGGCACAAAAACAATTTTGATCCTTCTCTTCAACTTGAACAAGAGGTTAATATCTATTCAACTAAAGGTGATATATTAATTGGTGGAGATTTCAACGCACGTATTGGAAAACAATCGGACTTAACTGATCCAGGGAATCACTCTCATTCACCTTTACCTATATTTCAAGACCTTACCAATTTTGGAATCTCACCGAACCGTATTGGACACTGCATCTAATCAATTTGGCTCATCACTCTTAAATACCGGTATGTCATATTCTCAGATTCACTGTCATGCCTCCAAGCGATTAAAAGTGGAACTTCGACTCATCTTGAATATTCTACAACTACATGATCAACAGATTGATATTGTGTTCTGTTGCAATTGGTTGCCGCCTAGTCACGTTGGCATTAGCTAAGATTCATAGCGTCTCCCTTCCCTCAACGCTATGCCTGTTGGTAACTCGAACATCTCCATGGCCTGCAGATAATCATTAATTAGTCGTCTCGTGCTTTCGTAACGTACAGCCGACATGCGCCTGGGCCTTCATCGAGAGAACAGACTGCGTCTCTCAAATGACCCAAGATGCCATCCTCCATCACTCGACTAAAAGTCTTCCAAAGTAGTCGCTCGATAAAAAGCATCTCTTACAATCTTAAAATCTATCCATTCTATAAGAATATGTTTCACCGTGAGATCTTCATGGCATGGAATACACCTTGGGACTGGCTCCCTTTTTAGTAAATGTTTGTGAGCTAATCGTGTACGGCCGATTCTACATCGCCATGGTTTGATCGAAACGTTTCTGGCTGTTCAGATGAGTATAGCCTAAGAGTTTTTTTGAACTCATGAAGTTTGTTATTATTAACAGCATTCCATAAAGACCGAAACAGCCGCCTCACATAATTACAGATAGAGGGTCTGAAATCGCTATATGGGATTCCAACAGGATCTACCTCATCATCTAGGGCACATTTGATGCCAACGTGACTAGGCATCCAACAAAACACAATATCAATCTGTTGATCAAATCCAGTCATGTAGTTGTAGAATACTCAAGACAGTGGGGTGAGTCGAAGTTCCACTTTTGATCGCTTGGAGGCATGACAGTGAATCTGAGAATATGATTTATTTTTTCCTTTTAGTGGACCCAATACCTTCTAAAGCCGACAATATGGCTTTTGCTTCTGCAGTGAATATCGAACTTTTACCTGGTAGTCGACTCGTTTTAGTGTTGGAACTAAAGATAGTAGCACTTGCTACTCTCTCACTTTCTTTAGAACCATCCCTATAAATAGCCTGATGCGATCTGTATTGCGAACGAGTGATCGATATAAATCTTAGAATTTTGTTTGAACGTCGCTATATAGCTGAAACATTTCTGAACGCGACATCAAAATTTATTTCTCTAAGTTATTGGCTTGAGTACTTAGAATTTTGTTTGACCGTCGCTATAGCTGAAATATTGCTGAACGCGATATTAAACCTGAATTCTCTCTCTCTCTCTGCTTTACTCCCCGGAACTGCCCCCTCCGCCAATTTACGCTGAAAGTAACCAACGGTAACGAGCCTCTGTGTTTACAACTGTATACTTTTATCACTCGTTGGTTTCATTTGAAATCTTCACCTCTTCAATTCAATGCAACATATAGTGGTGAAGAAAGATGCTGGCCTACTGACAAGAAGTCATATGACCCCATAGTTCATTATACGGACTACATATCTCCAAAAAATCAAAATTAATGCTGTCATGAATTGTATCCCAGTCAAGTTTTTATTGTAGATGTTCATGTGGACATCCTGATTGGTATGGCCACACGGCCTCCTAACACCGGCTTGAACGGTATTACATAAAATATTAAAGATGACGATGCAATAGGCCTATCGAGTCATCTGGATCAATGGAAAATGATGAATTATATGTGACCATTTTATAGAAAAATGGTCCAAACCAGGGCTGTATTAATATAATGCATGTTCTTATCTAGAACACAACTGTGAGGCCCGCCAAGCGCTTCATTCTTCGACATATTTACCAGTCTCAAACCTACACCCAATGATTTGTACAGAGGGCAAGCTTCGAGGACGCAACCCTTGAACGTGCGTCAGCAGAATCTCACCATATACAGGCAATTAAACGCAACATAAAAGGAGTGGTGAAAGAACATGCCGCAGTACTG